>SNQJ01S0157401.1:0-33493 GCA_010110895.2 Picea sitchensis
TGAAGTTGAAATTCAAAATTTGATGGCCATATAAGGTTGGAGAATTCAAAAGGTAAGATGATTTTGAATGAGGAGGTAAGATAATTGAGGAGACATTAGAATTGAAGGGAGATCACCATATCAAAAAAGGAGATAAAATGCTTTAGTGATAGTATCCCATTAGCTAAGGAGAGTGAAATTAGGAGAGTAGGTGGTCAAAGGATGAATAAATTCTACTATTATGAATTTATTGATGCAAACAATGGTAATTTTTATTCTCAGTACCCTTCCCTAATCGAAAAAAAAGTTGCGGAAATTAGGGGGCATTGGTAAAAACATGGTAAAAAAGAGAGAAGTATGGAAGGGGAGAACATGTTGAGCCCATCAATTTTTTCTCCTTCTAATCATAAGGACACAAACAATTAAAGACATATATTCAAGGCCTTGACTAACTCAAAATGGGTAGTGAGGGACATTACAACTATGGTGATAAAGCAAAACAAGTAACAAGTATTCCATAAGAGGCTATGAAGTGTCTCATATACATAATTTCAAAAGAAAAAGATATTTACAAAAATGGTTTTAATAGTACCATTTTTAGTTGCATTATGGGCTCTACAATCTCTTCTCATGATTGGGATTGGGTCATGGGAAGTTGTATTCTTTTGATCACTCTTCCTACTACTCAAGGTTGGGTTTGTGTGGTACTGATCACTCTCTTTGCTATTGGTTTAACTAGTTCTAAATGGATCCTCACTCTATCTGCTACTTTTTCTATTAATAAAGTTGGGTAGGATCCATGTGGGTACACACTATCTTTATTATTGATTAGGTGTGTGGGTCTCTCTTATTAATTGAGTGCATGGGTATCTACCATTGATTGGAGTGGGGTTAAAGAAAACATGTCTCAATGATATATATATATATATATATATATATATATATATATATATATATATATATATATATATATATCCCAAAATTTGTGAGAGAGAAAGGAAGTCAACTCATCTTGTTGCACCACTTATCTTAAAAACCTAAAATCTCTTATATGGTTTAGATAAAGACATTCATGGTCATCTCATATTGATTATGTAGGGATGAACTTTTTATTATGGGATTGAATCATCTCGAAAAAGTAAACTTGTGAACACATACTCTACTTATCTACCCATGTACTAAGTTTTCTTTTTATCCTAATCTTCTTGTTTGTGGTTTCCTCTCCTTTTCCTATTCTTCCTCTCACGTTTTTTGTTTAGCCACAGGTCATATCCATTGGTTGTCTCATTACTTTTAATGGAAACCAGAGTTCATGATGAGGGAAAATGCGTTCACTCATATAATCCAAGCCTAACAACCCAACAAAAATAAGAACTTCTAATTGGTGTGAGGGAAAGGACATCAACTCATCTTGTTGCACTACTTATCTTGGAAACCTTAAATTTCTAATATGGTTGAGATAAGGGCATCTTGTTTCATCTTGTCTTTTATGTGCAAGGATTGACTTATAAATATGGTATCGATTCAACTATGAAAAATAAACTTGTAAGCATTAAATATCCTTATCTAACCACCTACTTGTCTTTCTATTATAATATTGATTATTTTGTTAATGTTCCTCCCCTTTGTTATTTCACTTCCTCTTGTTTAATTTATACTTCGTTTGTTTCCATAGTCTCATTTGTTGTGCAACTTATCTTGGAAACCTGGAGTTCTTAACTGGAAAACGATCCCAATTCATCACATTTAAACCTAATGAGCCAAGTATATGAGAAACCTCAAATTTGTGTGAGATATAAGAAGTCAACTCATCTCATTGTGTTAATTATCTCAAATACCCTAAATTTATGAGATGGTTGAGATTGAGATGTTTGAGTCATCTCATATTGATTGTACAGGGATTGACTTGCTAGTTTGGGCTTGACTCACCCCCCAAAAGTAAACTTGTGAATAATAGCTCTCCTTATATAATCATATACTTGTTGTTTTACTAAAATCATCTTTGTTTCGTTGTTTCAATTCATCTCATTTCATTTGGCATGGCTCATCTCCATTATATCATATCAATGTACAACTTATCTCGGAAATCCCAAGTTATTGATATGAAAACAACATTGATTCATCTTTTCCAAGCCTAACGAGCTAAGAAAAATGAGAAATCTCAAAATCGTGAGAGGGAAAGGAAGTCGACTCATCATTCCATGCCACCCATCTCTCAAAACCTAGAAAATTGTGTTGTGGATGTTGGGGTAATTTTTTTTTTTTTCTTTTGTGAGGGATTGAATCACTAGTCTAGACTTGACTCACCTTTAAAAATTAACTCGTGAAAAAAAAATCTTCTTATCTAACCATCTACTTGTTGTAAAATCTCTCTGTAACATTATTCTTTTGCACTAAACTTGTGCCTAGTGGTAACTTATTTTCCTCCCTTTGTCATTTCCTTTACTCTTGGTCTTGGCTCATATCCACAGTCTTTCCTCATTATGCAACTTAACTCCAAGGGGAAATGACATTGGGACTTGGCTTATATTTCCTAAGCCTATTGAGCCAAGAAAAAAAAGAAACCTTGAACTTGTGTGAGGGAAAGGAAGTATGATCGTAATGTTATGCTACTTATCTCAAAAGCCCCAAATTTATGAGATGGTTGGGATGGATACATTCTTGGTCATTTCCTCTTGCTTGTGTAGGGATTGAATTTCTAGTTTGGGCTTGACTCACCTCCAAAATATAAACTCATGAACCAAAATTGTCTTTATTTGACCATCTACTTGTATTTTTACCATAAGTTTCATTGTTTTGTTGGGATTCCTCCTCTCTTTGTCATTTCTTCCCTCTTGTTTCAGGTTGGCCTTGGCTTTGTGGATGCTCCTAGTGCTGAAATATCTTTGGAGCTAGAGTTATTGAGAGGTAAAGCACACCAACTCATCTCATCCAAGTTCAACCATCTAATAAAAATGAGAAACTTTGAATTTATATGAGGGAAAGGAAGTTGTCTCATCTTGTCACATTACTTATCTTAGAAACCACAAATTTATGAGATTGTTGAGATGAGGAAATTTAAGATCATCTCATCTTTCTTGTGTAGGGATCAACTTGCTATTTTGGTCTTGGCTCACCTCCCAAAAAAAAACTTGTGAACAAAGCTCTCCTTATTTGACCATTTGTTTGTCTTTTTACTATAAGCTTCATTTGTTTGTTATTTCCTCCCCTTTGTCATTTAAATTTCTCTCATTTCATTTGGCCTTGGCTTGTATTGTTCGACAACACAGGTAATCCAAAAGAGGACGAACACCTTGATGGCTCACTCATAATCAGGATCAAGATCAACACCATGTTTGTGGTAAAACCCCTAAGGGAAACATCCATGGCCCCATCCAATGTGTCCACTTGGATTAGTTTATTAATACAAAAGAAAATATATTAAATAGAGTTTCTCATAATTGATCATCGACAAATGACCCTCCATGCTCTTTAAATAGAGATCATGGACCAATTGGGTGTTAAACCACAAATCAATGGTCATTAGGATCGAGGAGAGTATGAACCGTTGGACCACTCTATGTTGGGAACATATTGTAACCATTGGATTTACTAACTACAAATGCATGCTAAATGAATACTAAAGAAACACACTGAAAACACACTTTTACCTAACAAAACAATAGACCAAGTATATCTACTCCTAAATTAATCTAAATATCCTAACATCCCCTTAGAGCAACTTGGGTTAGAGTTGGAAGGATTTACAATGAGTGACATGAGGAAGAGAAGTAGAACCTATCCCCTTAGCCTTCATAAACTCTAATAAGATGTTCACTTAAATAGAGACTTTGTGGAATTGTCTACAACTTGATCTTTTTTTTAGGGAAAAAGAGCACTTCAACTTGATCATGAATGAGCTTTTGATGAAGTACATGTGTAGCTTAATGTGTTTCTACCACTGCTACGATGTTGAATTGGGTCTTTGGCGGACTTGATGGCACCGATTGTCACACCAAAGGCTAGTGGGATGTTGGTGTTGGAATCCAAGCTCTACGAGGATCTGTGTCGAAACCAGGGGCTCGACTTACATTACCACTCAAATTTTCTATGCAGAGAAATAGCAATAGCTAATATTGTTTCTTACAGTCCCAAGTGACAGGTATCGAACCAAGGATGAAAACATAACTGCAGTGGGGTACGATCCTCGAGTCATCGTGACCAATCTAAATCGATGGCTCCAACCAATAGGGAGTCCCCACAGTATGTATCCGAATTGAATTGTACACCACAGTATAGCCCGAGTATCCTTTTGTTTTGTAATGGATTTCATGGTGTGTTTGAATATACTGGGAAATAAGACCAATATCAAAGGAAAGATCGGTACATGTATGAGTCAAGTATAAGGGCTACCAACTAGCGGTGGGGGTGGCATCAACTGGGCTCGGTGTAAATCTGACTCGGAGGAAGGGGTTGGTTTACAATCATCCATATGAAAGCGACGAAGGTCACAAACATACTTAGACAGGGAAAGAAAAAATCCTTCATTGGTTTAAAACTTGAAGGCCAAGGAAATAGTGCAGAAAACTAATTATCATTTCAAATTTCTTCTTAAGTGAGGTTTCACATGGTTTAAAGTTTTGAGTCACTACGATGGGGAGAAATATAAACATAAAGGAAAGGATTATGAGATGGCTTTCTACTTTCTTGATATAGACATTAGGTCCGGAGAATGGCATCTAGAGAATCGATTGATAAAAAGCTATCCATTTTGGCATACCAAGCGATTTCTTGAGACCATAAAGGGATTTTTTGGCTGACAAACAAAGCTAGGTCGATACGGACATATCGGGGAGAGGTTGTTCCATGTGATTTGCCCGCAAATCTCAGCGTACAGAAGGAAGATTTAACATCCATCGATGGATCTCATGTGAAGCGTGGGGATAGAATAAGAAGGATGGAATTCATTTTGCTATAGGAAAAGGTTTCATTATAGTCAATTCCTTCAACTTGGAAAAATCCTTTGGCACCTAAACGAGCCTTGTGTCTTTCAACACTTCCACATCGATGCATGCATAGTTTGTAGACCCATTTGCATCTAAAAAATTTCTTCCTTTTGGAAGGGGGTACAGAATCAAGTTTTCCATTAAAAACGATACTCTTCATTCATGTTGTATCTCAATATAGATGACCTAAATCTTATGAAAATGTCTATGGATCACGAGTCTATGAAACTCGAGAAAAAAATAGAAGAGTATCATTGGTACTGTGAATGTGTTCGATGCTGATATGAAGGATCAGCGACAATACCACTAGTTTCTTCTCGTGTTGAAACCGGATAGCCAGGGAGGCGGTGGGGCTGGTCTTGTGATTCGAGGTTCAAAGGACTCATCACGGAGGAGGGGAGAGAAGTAATGATTTCATCCTCACTTTCATCATCTGAAGAAGAAACCATAATAAGAACATAATATGGCACAAATGTTGAATATGGCACAAATGCCAAATTAGGTTTGTAGGCTAAGAGATTTTCATCAATTTAACATCTCTTCTAATAATAATTTCATTACAATGTGATTGAAAGTCTGTAGCCGATCTTAGAATAAACAAAAATATACACTTCTCACTTTTAGAAATTTTACCAATGCTTTCCTTTCTCATCGGGAATGCTTGATCCCATGCTATCTTGCCAAGTTCTGTAGCAGTGACTTACATCACAGTTGTATTGGTCAATCCTTCTTACAGTTATTTATATTTTAAGAACCTTTCTTGGGAGTGTGATTCTTGTGTAATTTAATGATTGTTAAGCTTCCATACCCAATATTTTAAGACTTAATCCCTTAGATTGGGATACAACAATTGTTTCTTTTTAATGTGCGGTTCTTTCTCTCGACAACACCATTTTGTTGTGGTGTATATGGAGCAGTGTGTTGCATTCAGTTCTATGCCAGGTACAATAGCTTGCTTAAAATTATTATTCATATTAAGCCCTCGGTATCATTTCTTAACCTTTGAATTTGATGTCAGATTGATTTTCTGCAGGGCCTTGTAGGGTAAAAACTTGTCAAAAAATTCACTCTTAGTTTTAAGAAATATTAAAACCCGTCGATGCGGAAAAGTCATCAATGAAGTTAAAATACTTTTCAGAGAAAGGACCAGAAGAGTGGACCACAAATCAACGTGAACAAAGTACACCAAGGACACGAGGCATGCCAGAGGCACATTTGTCAATATTTATCCAGTGATGTTCTTCAGTACAACCGTGACACAAGCCACGCATCTTGCATGAAAACAAGGAGAACCAGTCACCATCTGTGATTACATATTTTTTTCAATGAGCTGATAGTTTAGATGACCAAGCAGCTCATGCCAAAGTTTGCTCAAGTCATCACTATGACAACAAAAACTGATGAAAGATATTATTGAAGTTGTCAAAACTTTACAACTTGGTAATATCATAAAAAAATCTAGTTGCAAAGACATGCTTAGGATCTTTTGGATCCTTGATTAAAACTAGGTGAAATTGAAAACTCAGGTTTACTTTTACTTGAATGAGTGATTTGATATCTTGATAGAAGGTTACAAGACTTCAGACACATAATGCATCATTGAAATGACCATTATCTTGGCTTGTTCGAGATCCTACAACTCTAAGAGATCTATAGTCACCAACAAATATTTTCTTGGTGTTACATTCATTTCAGAAGCGAGAAAATATGGCTTTATCATATGTATGATAAAGATGCTCTGAGAATCAATAAGCCACTCATCAAAGAAGAAGTAGTAGTAGAATTTGAATTGGAAGGAAAAATCAGGAAAGAAAAAGAAGTGCATGTCAAGTGAGAGAAGTAGGAATCATCTGATGTTGTGCTTCTTCATGTTATATCTAAAGGATTGCCATCTTCTTGAAACATTTGGACTTATCATGACCATCTTTATGACAAAAGTTTTAATGTCTATTGGTATTCTTACTTTTATATTTTTCTCTTTGTCACCATTAGGAGATGAAGTTGTTCCTTTGGGACCCTTATGTTGTTTGTTGTTGTTGTGTAGTGAGGATGTTGCTTCTTGGGATACTTGGGTTTAACATCTTTCTCTTGGGCAACTAAGGCTTTGTTGGAGGGACCTGCTGCGGTGTTGATCACTCCAAATTGTACATCTTATCTTCCTCTGGGGTAAGAAGCGCAAGGACTCTCTCAGAGTGGGTTTTCATAAGATCCTCATGGCATAAAAGGTAGATACAAACACATAATATGCACCTAGCCCAGAAGAATAATAGATAGATGCAACACTCTTCCCTCCATCTTTATCTTACATACTTCACATAAAATTTTTGAGTGTTTTAAACCTATATAGATAGATAGTCTCAAGGAAAGAAAAATCATTGGACTCAGGTTGGTATTTGATTTTCTAATTGTTGTGTGCTCGAATAATATTGATTTACCAAACAAGGATTCAATGTTTTCCCAAACTTCTTTAGGTCATCAATATCTTGAAGGTGTTACCATGTCCGGAGACATGGAAATTCTGATTATTCCACGTGCTTGGTCATTCCTATTATCCCTTGTAGTTTCTATCGACATCGTTAAGGTTGTTTTTTTCTTTCCCAAGGTAATCCGGCACAAGCCTTTGCCACTTTTTAATAAAATCTTCTACATATGAGATTTCCATTGGAAGTAGTTATTTATTAAAACAAGATAGTACTTGTAGAAACCATGTATTAAATATGTAGATAATGTGGATTTAAAAGCTGAAGCTGATGATCTAGATTGAAGAGCTTTCGAAAAGTTGATAGTTTAAAAAAGCGACCGAAAATAGACTCCAGATGTTAGAGGAGTTTTTCCCTTTTTAAAGGCACAATCGATGACAAATGACCATGTGATTGTGTAAGTTGGTTTATGAAGTGAACCACTTTTAAAAAGAGAAGTGGAGATCGCACGTAAGAGTTACTATATGTGTTGAGAAAAGGATTCTTGGAGCAAGGCAAATAACTCTAAATAAAATATTAAAAGCTACTTATGGTGATTCCTTTTTATACTTGAAGTGAAATACACACTTACAATTTAGCATGAACTTTTTTTCCAAAAAATGTAACAAAGAGACTTGAAATCAAGACCTCTTACTATCAAGACAACTTTTAACCAAATGATCTAGAAAAGCATATTGTAATGTGTTCAGGGAGTTTGTTGTTGTTGTTGTGAAGTGACCCACTTTTATAAAAAAAAAAAAAAAAAAAAAAAAATTTTGCTTCTCGATGATAACAAGGGTTAGATATCGGTTAGTTTACCTAGAAGATGCACATTTTTTCTATATGTTTCTGATTTTTTGACATTTCATAGGGCATGGGGCAAAGAGAATTTGCATATCTAAAAGAGTAGCAGCTTGGGAAATAAATAAAACAAAACTGAAATAAATCCGAGAAATACTACTCGCAAAAATTTAAAAATGTATTCAAGCTTTATACCTCAGGATCATTTGTAATGAGTGCATTATCTTGGGCAAGCGAAACCTTTTAAGTGTGAAGCGAAGTGTTCTGACAAATGAGTGCTCTGGGCCTTAGTGAAATGGTCCTCTAGGCTATTATATATAAGTAATAAATAGCCAGGAAAATTGGAGATGAGGCAGCAGCTCGACTTCATGATCGATCTACAATAGGGTAGGGTCTTCAAAGCGAGGATCACGAGTACCATGTTAGACAACATATATATGTATTCCAATAGAGGATGGACAACTTCAGTAACCACTCATAACCAAATCAAGATTAACACCTGTGTTTTCCATTGGTAAAACCCTCACGGGGAAACATCCACGACCAAATAGCGACCCACTTGGGCTGATTTGTGTCTGAAAAAGAAACATAGAGATTTTACAGAGAGTTTTCTGTCGATCATGGAAAATGACCCTCCATGCTCTTTAAATGAGATCATTATTGATTAGATTATTTAAACCCTTTGGATTAATGGTTGTTAAGATGAGGAAATTATGAACTATGGATCCACTCTATGCTTCAGGAACATATGTTATTGTCCGGTTCTAACTACAAATGCATGCTATGTAATGCATGCTAAAGAAACACATAGAAACACACTTTCCCTAGCGACAGTATAGACCAGAGTAGATCTTACTAACTCCTAAGTGTCTAAATATCCTAACCTTATTTGTAATTATTGTCTCATTTTGTAACTTATCTTGGTAATCCCAAGTTCTTGAGAGAGAAATGATGCCAACTTGCCTTGTCCAAGCCTGATGAGCCAAGAAAAACAAGAAACTCGAACATGTTAGGGAAAGGAATTTAAATCATCTCATCATGGTACTTATGTTTGAGCACCAAATTTCTGAGATGGTTGACTTGGGTATGTTCCAAGTTGTCTCATCTTTCTTGTGTAGGGATTCGAATGGCATTATGGGCTTAACTCATTTCTAAAAAGTAAACTTGTGAACAAAATATCTCCTTATATCACCATTCATTGTGTTTTTACCGTAATCTTCCTTGTTTTGCTATTTCCCCTCCTCTATCATTTCGCTTCCTCTTGTTTTGTTTGGCCTTGGCCCATCTCCTATATTCCTAAATTCAAATGTATATTTTTTGTAGCTATAGAAAATATAGACCAAGTAGATCTTACTAACTCCTAAGTGTCTAAATATCCTAACATGTATTTGTAGTATTGTCTCATTTTGTAACTTATCTTGGTAATCCCAAGTTCTTGAGAGAGAAATGATGCCAACTTGCCTTGTCCAAGCCTGATGAGCCAAGAAAAACAAGAAACTCGAACATGTTAGGGAAAGGAATTTAAATCATCTCATCATGGTACTTATGTTTGAGCACCAAATTTCTGAGATGGTTGACTTGGGTATGTTCCAAGTTGTCTCATCTTTCTTGTGTAGGGATTCGAATGGCATTATGGGCTTAACTCATTTCTAAAAAGTAAACTTGTGAACAAAATATCTCCTTATATCACCATTCATTGTGTTTTTACCGTAATCTTCCTTGTTTTGCTATTTCCCCTCCTCCATCATTTCGCTTCCTCTTGTTTTGTTTGGCCTTGGCCCATCTCCTATATTCCTAAATTCAAATGTATATTTTTTGTAGCTATAGAAAACTCGAAATGGGGTACATCATCATCAATAAACAAAATTCGAGGAAATCCCTTAACCAAAACTCGAAATGGGGTACATCATCATCAATAAACAAGATTTGAGGGAGACGTTATGAAAATGATGCTAGATCAATTAGGGTCAATTGGTGACTAATTAGGATTAATTGGGGTCTAAATAGGGTCAATTATGGGTAAAGTGGGCTTAATTGAGGTCAATTACGGTTAGAGTGGTTAATTGAACGTCAACAAGGAGCTAATGAATCGATTGGAGGCTTAAATTGGGTCAACTAGAATTAATTATGGGTGAATTAAGGTCAATTAGAAGTTAATGGGTCAATTAAGATTAATTGGGGATTAAATTGTAAACTAATTCAAGTCAATTCAAGTTAATAAGGTTTATTGTCGGTCCATATGAGGTTTATTGCGAGTCAAATTAAAGTTAATTTTGAATTAATATAAAATCAATTTAGGATTAATTCGGGTCAATATGAGGTGAACGGAGGGTTTAGTATACGCGATGAGTAGTAAATGACGCATATTTCGTTCACACGAAAGGGATGAGAAAATTTGAAGGAAGCAACATGAAAGTCGTAAGCTTGGAAAAACAGTTGTAAGTCAAATAATTTCTATTTATTAAAAAAAAAAGTCAAATCATTGAAAATTCATAAAACTGTCAAAATAGGAAAGTAATGATAAATAATTCATAAAACTGTCAAAATAGAAAAGAAAACTGTCGAAATAAGAAAGTAATGATAAATAATTCTTAATAGACAAGAAACCATTTTTAATGAATTAAATTTTAAGTGAATAAACTTAAATTTTAATGAATTCAAATCTATAACTAAAAAACTAAGATTTATATGTTGTAATATGAGAATTAAAATTAAAATTTTAATGATTAAAAATAAAATTTAAATTTAATAATTACAATTAAAATTTAGTAATTAGGAATTAAAAAATAATATAGAATTTATGGTATTATTAAAATAAAAATTATTTTATTTTTAAAGGTTATAAAATTTATTATAATTTTGTTGTTAATTGGTAGTGAGTATAATCATTATTGGTTATTATCCATGAAGGATGGTTGACTCACCACAATTATTTAAGGAAAATTATGCCACTTGAAATGACTTGAACCATCACGATAGATTATTGCTTTTACTAGATGTCTTTGGGTCTTGGGCCATTAATTTGTTTCAACAAACTCTTCGCCAATCTTAAGCAATTTTAGGTCTTACTCCAAGAGTCCAAGTCCAAAAACAATTTCAACTTAGACACTATCCGCAAGAAAACTAATATTCCTTGTGGTCAAAATTATCTCTAATGGGATCGTATACTTTCTAGTAGTATTTAACCTTAACCCCATACACTAAACCATATACTATATTTGGTGAGATTATCTTTGATGCAATTTAACTTCTTACCAAAAAGAAAAAAGAAAATAAAATTTATACCTTTCAATATAAGAATTAAAATTAACATTTCAATGTTTAAAAAATAAAAGTTAAACTTAAAAATTACTCTTAAAACTTAATAATTAAGAATTAAGAAAATAACATAGTAGTCTTATGAAAATGAAAAAATTAGGCTAGTAAGAAAAGTGTCAAACTTGTTTACATCAAATTATGTTTGACTAAGATGTAGCCTCATCTACCCTTATCCTTGATGAGACATTTGGTATGTTGTGATAAGGTTAGAAAGGTAGACACCCCAAGGAGTGAGACTCCCCACGGGTGTGTCTCTCGACATCTCGACCCTTATTAAATCATAAATTATTGGTATACCTAAATTACAAGTTGTTAGATATACTCTTACGTTATAGTGACAACTAGTTAGTTTGATCTTGAACCTAACCCAAATCACTCTAACAAATAATCAATTTCCCATAGTTAAAAAAATAAAAATAAAAACAAAATAAACCCAATACCCTGCTTTCAATCCCTAAGCATAAGTTTGCAACTTTAAGTTAAAACTGGAATTACATTTTGAAAAAACACCTTAAATTGGGACTTTATAACATAAAGTTAAGACTCCATGAAAGTAACTTTACAAAAAGTGATTTTGTAACTTTATAAAATGAAGTTATGACTCATATAAAAGTCCTTTCATAAATAGCGACTTTATAACCTAAACTTTCCACTTTGGTGAAAATTCACAACACTTTATAAAGTAATTTCATAAAGTGAAAGCAACTTTATAAAGTAGTGGTATGAATTTATATTAAAATTATAACATTACAATTAAAAATACTCGGAAAAAAGGTAGTTTTAAATTTAAACAAAAATTCAAAAATATTGCATTTTGTATATAAAAAAAAGTCAAAATTAAATTCAAAAATATTGCATTTTGTAGATAAAAAAAAGTCAAAATTAAGCACGAAAAGTAAAGTTACTTTTATTTCTATGGAATTGAATCGACTATTAAGGATAAACTTACTCCGTAATAGATTTCACCATCAAACCAAAAGACAAGGAAAGTGTTGAAACGAAGATGGGTTTGGAACCAACCATGGAATTTAAGGTGTCCCCTAAGTTCAAAGCTCGGGAAGATTCATAGTAATTTAGCTTCAAAACTAAGGGTGGTCTCTTGACTTTAAATAACCAAGAAGGGTCATGTGGATACAATTTTTGAAGCATATTACTTGTTTGGTCTAAATAAACTTGAGTGAATTAAATTTGAAGGAAATCTAACAAGGTAATTGGTGTAAATTATGGGTTGATGAGAGGGTTCATTAGGTTAATGCAGAGTTTATTACATTTGAGTTGATTTTAGGATCGGTTTTGGGAAAATAGGGTTATTTAAGGGTTAATCAAAGTTAGTTTGTAGTTAATTAAGATTAATTGATTGTTAATTAGGGATTAATTGGGGGTTAATTAAGATTAGTTAGGATAAAAGTTGTTATTGAGGATAAATTAGAGGCTAAATGGAATCAATTGGAGGTTAATTGGGGTTAATTAGAGCAAATTATGTGCCATTTAGGGTTAATTTTGGACAATTTAAAGATATATGAGGTCAATTAGGGGCAAATTAGGGATAATTTGGCTAATTAGGGGTTAATTGGGGTCAATTGGAAGTTAATTGGGATCAATTATTGGTCAATTATGATTAATTAGGGCCGATTGGGGTCAATTATGACTAATCTGTGTCAATTGGGGGATAATTAGGGTTAATTGTGGGTTAAGTAGGCTTATCTAGGGGATAATGGAGATTCATTGATGGTTAATTGGGGCCATTTGAGGAGCAATCAAGGTCAATTTGTGATCAATTAGGATCGATTGGCTGTAAATTAGGGTTCAAAGAGAGCCAAAAATGGAACTTGGGGTAAACAACAAATTTTGAAGGAAAATCTATCCTTATTTTCAAGGCTTTCAAGCATTCAATGATAAAAAACAACAATTCATACAATTAGAGCCAAGGAATGACAGATGAAACTGAAATATAAGATTAATTAATAGTTCAAAATGAGGTCTCTTCTTTAAATCATTTTTATTACAAATCTAGCTCATATTAATCAAGAACTTTCTCCAATTCAATATTTGACTCATTAACATATCTAATCCTTAATAATCATTTAAAGGATTCTCCATAGTGATGTCTAATATGTTTAGCACTACATCATCGCCAACATGAACCATGGGGAGTGAGTCAATGATGGATGGTCAACTTCTTGGAATTGTTTGTCTGGCGCTTCTTCCTTCTCCCTTGCATCATATTGGTGATCTTCTTCTAATATGTAACATCCCCATTTTTTATCCCTGGTTTAGTGACGCATAATGTAAATATGATATATGACAACGAGACAAGCAATGTAATATGTAAACATTGTAGATCAAAATAATAAAATGAAAATCTATCACCGACTACAGATGGACATGAATAGAGTCATGAGGGATAAGTTTTCACAAGAGGGCGGGCGGGGGGTCCAAGGTGGGGAGGATTGCCCATGTCTATTAATCCCATACCACTTTCTAAAATTATTATTTTGTATGAACCTTCTATTTTACTTTTGAGTGTATCAAAGCCCTAATCATTGAATACATGTAAGAGGGTTGGTGTGAAAAGTCACTTCACATAGTTATTGAGAGCATGGGGTTGAGTACAATCAACATTGGGGAATGTGAGAGTCAACTTGCATGGGTAAAAGGAAATTCAAATGGGTATTGTAGGCAGGTTTTACAAGTAATTTTTGGGACAACAAGAGGATGCTAAGTGGTCAAGCTTGAAGGAAACCATAGTGGGTTTTGTGGACAACTTGTTGGAGTTGTAAATGAATGAAGAAGCAAGTTGTTAGACCTATAAGTTGATATTTATGTCAAGGAAATTACCTAGAGAAAGCGAGTTTTTCGCTATTAGAATTCTGGTTACAGTTGGAATTCCTAGAGTCCCCAACAAAGAGATTTCTTGTCCAACCTATGAAGGATGCTCTGGAGGGAAGTGGGAAGTCCTGAGGGACTGTGTGGTAGAGAAAGGGTATCCCATTCCTTGGGTTATGTAGGTTGAGGGGAAAGAGAGATGGTGGATTGGATGGTTGTAGGAATTATCTTGTTGTGAGTGGATAATAGACACCCTTAGGAGACACTCTCTTTTGTGGATTCACATCCCTAGCTCGGGGGTGACTTTGTGTTGAAATTTGGAGTAGCAAGTCTATGGTTGGGTGGAACGTTCGTCATTTGCAACTAGTTGCACATTTTCTTACCAAGATAAGTCTTTTATCTCCATTTCATTGATTTTATTTATGGGATTCATTTGTTATGCATATACTCCGTTCTTTGAGTGAATTATATGTTGATGTCATTTGTTTAATTAGTTGCATTCATGTTTATAAAAATCATGTTAGATGCATGTTAAATCCTTGATGCATGAATTTAGTTTAATGGTATCATAATTTTTTTTATGGGTTAGTAGCGAGGGTGCTACAAAGTGGTATAAGATCTCTGGTTGCAACACTAAGCCTGCATGGGTCTTCTATAGTAGGGAAGAGTTTCAATCTGTGTATATTTTTGGGAGAAATCTGTTTTTTACCAGCATAAATATGTGGGGTTGAGATCTCCTAATGTTTCTCTCTTAATGTTTGTATTTTTGGGGTTTCTTAATAGAAAGGTCGATACAACTGCTAAGGGGTCGATTTTGTCTTAGGCGACCAAGTCTACGAGTTCACAATAGTCGTGCAACTCAAAAAATGCGGAAAAACGACTAAGTGTCGAACAATCAGGAAGAGGAATAATTTTTATCACTGATACATTGTGTGTCGGTGAAGAAATATATTCATTGTCAGGGAGAAAACATCACGGGTGGACAAAGGGATAGATTTACATGTATTTCCTAGATCTAAACAAGCAATTTACTTTTATGCCAAGATGGGAGAGAATGACATACCTTACTTCTGAAGGTTGTCCTTGTATGTCTTGGATGTTGCAGAGCATGAGTTCCAACTCTAGTCCTTGCAACCTGCTCCCTGCACAAAAGAAACAAACAAACACCAATCTACTTCTTCTCCTAGTGTTATAAATTACCAATTTAATTTAGATCTAAATTGATTTATTCATTACAAGATCAGATCTAAACATTCATGAACATAACACAACTATTTATGGGGAAAACCAATGATCTATTATCTCAAAATGAAAAGAATACATCAACCATCATACCTTTAGTGTAGATGCATCCTCCTTGGCCCCTTGCTCCTTGCTCCTCCTCAACTTCTCATTAAAACTAAGTGATATGATTGTGGTTGTTGTAGATGGAGAAACGCCTTTGTATTTGGATAACATAACTCTGTAAATGATTCTTCCTCCTGATGCTCAAGACTTTCCTTATTTATATAGATCCTTGGAAGAGGCTTGGAGGAGCTTATATATCTTCTAGAGACTAATGGATGCTTGAATGGTGTTATTCCCAAGGATCATGCCACAAAGAATCATCTCATCCCCTACTTACCTCTTTAAAACTCTGTGATTATAGAAGGTTGCAGAGGTCATCCCTGGTTGCAATATAGATGACCTGCAACTAGTCACTTGTTATCTAATGTATGACAAACAATAAACTTAAAAAATGACCCAAATCCTAATCTAGATATGTGTCTTGGATTTCATCTTTTGCTAGATTCCCTTCTGGCCTTGCAGGGTGAAAATTAAGGCTATAATAGATTCCCCTTAATGTGTGAGCTCAGGAAAGGAATGGATGGCTGAAACACATTACGATAAAATAGTATCCATGAGGCATCATCAGGAGAGAGAAAAGAGGTTTGGTGGTCAAAGAGGATTTGCAATCAAACACCAAGGATACAATCATATATAGACCATCCCCTAGGTAGACATACTCAAACTCTAAAGAGTAACAAAGCATGGATTCCAAACAATACACTGCGGATCCATGACATGAAATGCAAGACAATGGCCACAAAAGAATACATGGTGGATCCATGTCATCAAAAAAAGATCATATCCACAAGTAAATCAATGTAGATCTATTTTAGCAATATGATCATAGCCACGAGAAAATATGTAATACCCATAGGATGAATCCCAACTGTAAATGTAAATATAAATGTATATATTTATATAAGCTGGTGAGTTGTTGGTATCAAGTCTTGGATTCAGTTTTGTGCACACATCCCATAGTTTGGTGATTGCGCAAGGATTTTGCATCAAAGAAAGAACATGCACATTTCTTAGTGTAGCGCACATCTGTGTAAGTGTGTGAAGATGGTGTACCAAAGGAAGAATGCACACATCCTAGAGTTTTGTGCACACTGAATTAAGAGTGCAGTTTTGAGGCCAGAGAGCCTTTGTATATATGCTTGTGTTTTAAGGCTAGTGAGTTTGGATGCAAAAGGCTAGTGTGCCTGTATTGTAAATGTAATCACCTCAAGATTGTTAATATAATCAGATCACTGTGTGCAGACTCAACTCAAATGAAAAGAGATGGGGGGATAAACTCCACGGAAAAGGAAAAAGGGGAAGCTTAAGCCAAGGGAATATTTTATTAATATGTTTGAAAATTTAATTTATGGATATGTATTTATCCTAAATTTTCGAGGGTAGGGAACAAGTTACCAAGTGGCTAAAGCTACTTTTGAAGGTGACAAGTGTTGAGATGAAGGAATGCAATATATATTGCTAGCCTTAGTGTAATTCATGGGATTATCACCCATTCCTGAATCATTCAGACAAATTTTATCTGCCAAGAAATACATATTTTGTTGTAACTTACTGTCATTTCTTAACCCGGTTCTTGGGAAGGATTGCTATTGTCGAAGAGGTGGGTTGTCAGGCCCATGAGAATTCTCTCCAGGTGAGAGATTTTTTGTTGAAGAGGCAGGTTGTCGAGCCCATGAGCATTCTCTCCATGTGAGAGGTTGTTGAGAATTGTTCCCTAGTGCATTGGGCATTAGATACAGGGCTTTGAGACTTCCTATCCATCCTATTGTTGAATCCTCGAAAGGGAAGTAGGGTAGCCAAAGGATTGCTGAGTAGAGAAGGGGCACGCTTACTAGGGTGGGATAGGCATGTGGGGAATGTGGGACTGTAGGCTAGTTGCAACAGTCGATACCTTGGTCCAAGTCTTTTGTTGAATGTCAAACCATATCCTGGCAATATGAACCCTTTTTCCTGTAGAGTTTAATCCCTAGCTTGGGGGTGACCTATTGTTCAAATATTATGAGCGACATAGTCTATGGTTGGGAGGAACATCTGAGTCCTACACATAGTTGGTGACTTTTCATAAAAAATAAGTGACCTTCACAAACTTGTTTAACTATTGTGTGCTCTAATGTTCATATTTTAAATGGGTTTATCTTACCATATGAATTTGCATCTGAATATTGTGGTTAATTTTATGTAATGTCACTATGTGTGTGTGTGTTTCTTTTTCTTGTATGTTGTGACATATGTGGGCATGCAAGTTATAAGTGTTTCTTGTTAGGTAAATTTATTATTAATCTGTATATATTGTTTCACATGAGAAGTATGACAATTATTAAGTATTCCCATAAGTTAAACTCTAGGGTATGATTGGAAGATACCAAGGCATGGTATGAATTTCTTAGTGCACAGTTAAGCAATCTACGCGCACACATGTGATAAAATATGGATGCAACATCGGATTTATTGTGTGAGCACTAGTAGTATGTGTGAAGAGTGTTTCCACACACAACAATATGTATGTGTTCTGAAGGGATACGTGCACAATATATCTGTGACATTTATTTCTCTACTATAATTGTATTAAAAGAATTATACTCATAGAGAGAGACCCAACTTG
This sequence comes from Picea sitchensis, assembly GCA_010110895.2. Taxonomy (NCBI): domain Eukaryota; kingdom Viridiplantae; phylum Streptophyta; class Pinopsida; order Pinales; family Pinaceae; genus Picea; species Picea sitchensis. The sequence continues at coordinate 18,318 of SNQJ01S0157401.1, forward strand.
GGTCTCGGTGTAGTACCTTGAGGTTTTGTGCATTTATTTTGGTCTACTTGTAACATGGAGCATTATAAGTAGTATCCACACACTAGGAATTTTGAAGTAGCATGGTCTAATAGTGATCTTGGGATGCTACAAAGATTATCCTAGCGACAAAATTTGAGGTTGTAGTGACATGGCCCAACCTGAGAGGATGGGGATGTTACATTATGGTATTAGAGCAATTGGTTCAACGCTGGAATTGTATGGGCCAGAGATCAACATGAAATAGACGTGTGTGCTAAGTATTGGTGTGGTGCAATGCATAATGTTTTTGCACGAAAAACCACTATGCGTGGTATAGAGCTGTGATGCATGCAAAAATAGTGATGCGTGGGTCTGCATGCTAGAATTTGGACAATAAAATCATCCAAGGAAAAATAAAATAAATGATTCTGACAAATTGTGCATAACTCTCATAAAATTGTTGCATTAATTAGGCTAACAAATCTTGTTGACTGCACTTTTTATAGAATTATTTCAAGAAAAAATCAACGTAGAGATTAAAAGCATGGCAGGTGTGCAGAGAAACTATAGTCAAGATGAATAAATGGGAAGGTTGTACGCTAGTATGGGTATTGAAGGTACAAAATCCAATGGACATTGGGAAGGCCTAGAAGAGAGCATGAACTTGGTAGAGACCATAAAGTTTTGCAAAATGATGTCCAAATTTTTAAAGATGATAATGATAGGCTTATGAAAGCCAAGGAGGAACAAGATGGCTTCAACATCAAGTTTCTAAAAAGATTGGACAAAATTGAGAAAAATATGGATAAGGAGACAGAGACAAGTAGGTTAGGAAGACACATGTCTCAGTATGGGGGAAGAAAAACAAAAAGTGTTGACAAGCATCTCCATCACTCTCCAAGATGTTCAACTGGGAGAGCACATAGTAGTTCGAGCCCATCTCCTATGAGAAATCATAAGAGAAGGACTGGGGAAGAAAAACTACAAGGATAAATGAATAAGATCAAGCCTCCTACTTTTGATGGTGAGCATAAGAAGGATGAGGATGAAAAGACATGGTTGTTGGGTATGAGTAAATACTTCGAGCTAAATAATTACTCCTCACGGGAAGAAGGGTGAATTTCCATTTATCAGCTCAAGGGGAAAGCATCAATATGGTGGGATCAATATGTGCAAGTGCAACACATTGATGAAAAGAAGGTTACTTGGAGGGAATTCAAGTAATATTTTGAAAATAAATATTTAACCAAATGCGACTATGACAGGAAAATGAAGGATTTATTTGAACTCAAGATTGGGATCATGACCATAGACGAGTACAAAAGGAGATTTTTAGAGTTGCTGAAATATGTGCCTTTTATCAAGGATGAACAGGTGAAGATTCAAAGGTACCTGAGTGGAATTCCATCATTTATTAGTGACACGATACAATATGATGATCCCAATACATTGGAGGAAACTATAAGGAGAGATAAATGTCTCTATGATCAACAAAGGGGAAGACCAAATTTCCAAAAGGCTTGGGAAGACAAGATGAAAATCAAGGTGGAACAAAGGAAGAAGGGAACTAAGCCACCATTTTTCAGAAATATTGAGCAAGGACAACCAACTTCTAAGGAGCCCAGACTGATTGAGGCAATGGAAACCGGGCCAAGGAAGCATCCAATGAAGTGTTGGGGTTGCGACGAAAACCATATGTTTAGAGATTTCCCTCAAAGAGGTGAAAAAGAGAGGACTACGCACAGTGTACGACAAACTGTGATAGTTGACGACATGGGTAGAATAATTCCTAGAATTTACATAGCCCTAGACAACAAGCAAGATGAGTTTTATTCGCACATGATGGAGGTGGAAGGTAAGATTAATTATCAACCCATTGCTATTTTAATTGACTCAGGAGCTAGTCATAGTTATTTAGATCCTAAAATGGTGGAAAGATTCCAATTTCCAAAAAGCAATCTTGGAAAACCTTGGTTGGTGTAGTTAGATACAGGGGAAAAAAGGAAAATTAATGAGATGGTCAAGGCATGTCCAATGGAAATTAATGGACTGCGCACAAAGGATAATTTGAATATCATACCTTTGGGCTTGTACGATTGCAATTGTAAACTTGAAAGAATTAGGCACACAGAGCATAACGCACAATAATAAATTGTATTACTTACATTAAACATAAATACATCAGATATATATAGTTGGAGTGAGATCCAACTTATTCCTCTCTTGGAGGGAGAAGTTGAGAGAATATCTCAACATCCTCTAGCTAACCAAATACAATCCCTAAACTCTAGTAGTGGGATTAGGCATTATCTATAACACCCCCCGTTAATGCCTACATTACATTACATATAATACTTAATCACAATTACAAAAAATTGCAACACTTTAACTTTCGTCTGTTTGGCCTTCTCTTCCTCTTCTTTGAGCTTACCATTCAACTCATTTAAAGCATAAACGCTTCAGACCATCATTCATGAACTTGTACAATGGACAATTTGACAACTCATCTCATCGGGGCTTCCGTAATAAAATATGTCAATTATTGATGCATTCTATGAACATGCCTCCATCTGTCGGATTTTTTCTTTCGTCTATCCTTCAGTGTCTAGAAGAGCAGTTTGGATACGGAATGTCCTCAACATTCAATTATACAAGGTGACTTCCAATAAGAACAATTGTTCTTGAAACTAGAGCTGCCAGCTTATATCAAGATACAAGAGTTCCTACTTTCTTTTACATAAACACGTAAACATATAAAAAACTTTAAGCACACCAAACCTCACACCACTCCATAAAACAATGAATTTCAAACATAGATTTATAGTTGCCATCTATGATTACATTCGCCCTATGACAACAGAAACAACAAACACTAAAAGAAATATAATAAGAACTTCTAAATGAAAAGACAACATGTCTAAGACAACTGGGATTGTGGCTACCATGTGTGCCACTTCATCAAGTAGAGGATTCAAGGCAGAATGGAGAAAGTATTCAAAACATATTTGAAAGACGAAAAATAATGATATTGTGGATCTGAATCTGCACTGATGTATAGGGAGTGCAGTCTTCGAACTTGGATAGACAATGAACCGGAAATTACTCTGCACCCATCGACAAATTTCACCCTTTTCGGCTATCGACTGTTGTTCATACAATTTATTTGGTGGCTCTTCTCAACCTCTGTGCTTTGATTTGATGGATGCACTTTTATACAGTGGGTGACTATTGAATTTGGGCAAATTGTCCATGCATAGTGACGGCTTCTACATGCACACAGTTACTCCCTCAATCTCATTCACTTATGCAATGGAGTACTCTTTGCTCCATGTTGCGGGTTTCTCATCCAAGGCATTTACGTCCTCCATATCTTTAAGATCCTCCTCTTGCTCTAACGAAATTTCCTGGTCACCTTCATAATACTACAATAATCATCCTCTTCCTCCTCATCAAAGAAAAATACATAGTTTGTTGTTGTAAAAATTCCCATGTTCAAAACAGTGATTACCTTGTACGCGATTCAACAACGATTTATGTGACAGATGATGGCTAAAATAGATGGTTCCAACAACATATCTATACAGACGGCTCCAATTCCATGGATTCAACGCATAGGAAGTCCTCCTTGCAGATGGCTTGCTTTTTCACATGCATAGACCACAGTGCAATGATCTCTTCTTATCTCACAAAACAGTACCTTTGCCCAACCAGCGATCCGGGAGTCAATCTTGCAGCGACAATCAATCTTCACACAATGGATCTCCTTCACTTACAGCATTTGGCAATGTTTCTGGGCAACATTCCTCTTATGCGCAGGTGTACTTTATGGAACTAGCGATAGTTCTTTTCCTCTCTTTCTGCTATGCAAATGATGCCTCGCCTCAATCCTCGTCGCTCTGATACCAAATTGTAAACTTGAAAGAATTAGGCACACAGAGAATAACACACAATAATAAACTGTATTACTTACATTAAACAGAAATACATCAGATATATATAGTTGGAGTGAGATCCAACTTATTCCTCTCTTGGAGGGAGAAGTTGAGAGAATATCTCAACTTCCTCCAGCTAACCAAATCCAATCCCTAAACTCTAGTAGTGGGATTAGGCATTATCTCTAACAATTGCCTCATTGGTATGGATTGGTTGGACCAACATCATGCTATTCTAGATTGTTATAGTAAGGCATTTACTTTCTTGGATGAGAAAGGGAATTTGAGAACAGTTCAAGGCATTCCAAGAGTTGTGACTATTAGAGAAATTTCAGCCTTACAATTGAAGAAAAGCTACAGGAAGGGATGTCAAGTATTTGCAGCACACTTGGAGGAGGCACTCATAGATAAAGTGACAAGTGTTGAAGACTCTGCAGTACTAAAAGAATTCAAGGATGTCTTTAAAGAAATATCGAGGTTTCCACCAAAAAGAGATATCGATTTCTCTATAAATTTGATGTCGGGATCAACTCCTCTAGCTAAGATTCCTTATAGGATGAATACACCGGAGTTGAAGGAATTGCATATGCAACTTGAAGAGCTTCTAAAGAAGGGGTATATACACCCAAGTGTGTCACCTTGGGGTGCTCCAGTTTTATTTGTGAAAAATAAAGATGGTACGTTGAGACTCTGCATTGACTTCAGGAAGTTGAAAAAAGTAACAATAAAGAACAAGTATCCTTTGCCAATGATAGATGACTTGTTTGATCAACTAAGGGGTGCAAAGGTATTTTCTAACATTGACCTTATATTTGGATATCACCAAGTGAGAATGAAAGATGAAGACATCAACAATACTGCCTTTAGAACAAGGTATGGCCATTACAAGTTCATAGTGGTGCCATTTGGGTTGTCGAATGCACCAGTTGTCTTCATGTGTTTAATGAATGGAGTTTTTCAGAGAATATTTGGATAAGTTAGTCATCGTATTTTTGGATGACATCCTTATTTAATCTAAATACAAAGACTAACATGAACAACACTTGAAGATGGTGTTGAATGTATTGAGGGAGAATCAAATTTATGCAAATTTGAGAAAGTGCTCATTTTAGCAAAGGCAAATTCATTATTTGGGTCATATCATTCAGACAAAGGGATAGTTTTGGACCCAATGAAGATAAAATCCATTGAGGAATGGCCAACACCAAGAAATGTCACAGAAGTGAGATATTTCATGGAACTGGAAGGGTACTATAGAATTTTATTGAAGGCTTCTCAAGGATTTCACATCCAATCACATCCTTGTAGGAGAAAGGTGTGTGATTTGAATGGACTCCAGATTGCGAAAGGAGTTTCCAACACTTGAAAATTTTGTTGATTAGTGCACCGATACTAAGGATTGCAGATCCAACTACAAACTTAGTTGTGTGCACAGATGCATGCAAGGAAGGACTCAATAGAGTCCTAAGTCATAGTGGGCATGCGATATGTTATGAATCAAGAAAATTAAAAGAGCATGAGAACTATGCCACTCATGATTTGGAATTGGAAGCTATAGTGCATGCCTTGAATATGTGGATGCACTATCTCATAGGTAGAATATTTGAGTTGAGAACAAACCATTGTGTTCTGAAATATTTGTTTGGAAAACCAAGTTTAAATGCTAGACAAAGAAGGTGGTTAGAATTCCTCAGTGAGTATAACTTTGATATAAAGCATATCAAGGGTAAAGAGAATAAGGTGGTTGATGCACTCAACAAGAGAGTGCATGAGATAAATGCTACATCCATTAGCATGTAACATGCATATTTAAGAGACAAAATCATAGAGGCTGCAAAGTCATATCTACGCTATGAGGAATTAAGAGAAAAATTACAACAAGGTATTTTGCAATAGAAACTTGAAGAGTATGAGCTTAAAGAGGATGTAATTCTCATGTTTAGGCACATATTTTATGTGTTCGATTCACTAGAGTTGAAAAATATAATATTGAAGGAATTTCAGAATATGCCTTATGTCGGGCACCCTGGTTATCAAAATACAATAACGACTGTTAAGAAGAAATATTATTGGCCAGGTATGAAAAAGGAGGTGGCTGATTTTATTTCGAGATGCCTTTAATGTCAAAAGGTCAAGGTTGAACACAAACATCCAACTGGTTTTCTACAACCTTTACCCATTCCTGAGTGGAAGTGGAAAGTTATAACGATGGATTTTATAAGTAAGCTACCCACATCATCCAAGCAACATGATTCCATTATGGTGGTAGTCGATAATCTTACAAAAGATACCCATTTCATTCCAGTGAAGTCAACTTACAAGGAGGCTAATATTGTTGATATCTACATGAGAGAAATTGCTAAATTTCATGGAGTACCCAAGAAAATTGTGTCTGACAGAGATCCCAAGTTCACTTCCAATTTTTTGAAGGGATTATTCAAAGGATTTGGAACAAGTCTAAACTTTAGCACAACATATCACCCAAAACCAGATGGAAAAATAGAGAGGGTAAATTAGGAAATAAAAGATATGATAAGGATGTATGTGATGGATAAATAATCAAAATGGAAAGACTGCTTGCATTTGGTAGAGTTTTCTTACAACAATGGGTATCAATAATTTTTAAAGATGAGTTTATTTGAAGCACTGTATGGTAGAAGGTGCAACACACCTATGAGTTGGGATAACCCAACAGATCATGCACTGGTTGGGCCAGATCTATTCCGGGCAATGGAAGAGAAGATGGTAAAAATAAAGAAAAAATTAAATGATGCCTAAGATAGATAAAAAAATCTATGTAGATAAAGGCCAGACTTTTAAAGAATTTAAAGTGAGTGACCATGTGTTCCTAAAAGTAAAATCAAGGTGAAGTTCCCTGAAGTTGGGGAATTTCTCTAAGCTAGAAACACAATATTGTGGGCCATTTGAAATCCTAGAGAGGATTGGTCCTATCACATATATGATGTATCTACCTACATCCTTGAGCATTCGTAATGTATTCCATGTTTCCTTACTTAAAAAGTATGTACCTGATACTAATCATGTCATTGATTGGAATGTGATTCAGGTGGAGAAAGAGGGTGATTTTCAAGTTCAACAAGTGCACAGATTGGATCAGAAAGTCAAGGTGACCCATAATCACGTAGTAGGATTGGTAAAGGTACAATGGAACTATTACGATCCTGAGGATGCAACCTGGGAACATGAGGATTCTATGTGAGCAGAGTATCCACATCTCTTTGAGAACTTTTGAAATATTTGATTATACATTTGTATGTAATGCATTGAGGACAATTCATAAATAAAGGGGAGGGGAGTGGAATACCCCTAGGAAGAACCCCAACTGTAAATGTAAATGTGTGAGGATGACACACCAAATATCCCATTTGTGTACATGTGAGAGGATGGCCTACCAAAGGAAGAGTATGCACATCCTAGAGTATTTCTCACACCAAATTAAGTGCGTAGTTTTGAGGCTAGAAAGCCTTTGTATACATGCTTGTGTTTTAAGGCTAATGAGCCTGTATGAAAAAGGACAGTGCACCTATTTTGTAAATTTAATCACCTACATATTGTTAATATAATCACATCATTGCGTACTGACTCAACTCAGAATAAAAGAGACGGGGGGATAAACTCCACAAAAAAGGAAAAAGGGGAAGCTTAAGCCAAGGGAATATTTTATTAATATTTCTGAAAGTTTAATTTATGGATATGCATTTATCCTATGTTTCCGAGGGTAGGGAATGATTCGCCAAGTGGATAAAGCTACTTTTTAAGGTGACAAGTGTCAAGTTGAAGGAATCCAATAAATATTGCTTTCCTTAGTTTAATTCAGGGGATTATCACTCATTCCCGAATCATTTAGATGAATTTTCTATGTGAAGGAATACATATTTTGTTGTAAATTACCATCATTGGTTAACCTTGTTATTTGTAAGGCTTGTTACTGTCAAAGAGGCAAGTTGTCAAGATTGTGAGCATTCTCTCCATGTGAGATATTTGTTGTTGAAGAGGTGGGTTTTCAGGCCCATGAGCATTCTCTCTAGGTGAGAGTTTGTTGAGAATTGTCCCTGGTGCGTTGCGAATTAGATACAAGGCTCTAAGACTTCCTTTCTGACCTATTGTTGAAGCCCTAGAAGGGAAGTGGGGCAACCAAAGGATTGTTGAGAAGAGAAGGGGCACACTTCTTGGGGTGGGATAGACATGTGGAGAATGAGGGACTGTAAGCTAGTTTTAGCAGTCGACACCTTGGTCCAAGTCTTTTGTTGAATGTAAAACCATAGCCTGAAAATAGGAACCCTTTTTGCTATGGAGTTTAAGCACCAAATCGAGGGTGACCTGTCGTTGAAATATCATGAGTGACATAGTCTATGGCTGGGAGGAATGTCTGATTCTTGCATGCAGTTGGTGAATTTTCATAAAATATAAGTGACCTTCACATACTTGTTTAACTACTATGTGCTCTAATGTTCATATTTTTAAATGGGTTTATCTTACAGTATGAATTTACATCTGAATATTGTGGTTAATTATGTGTAATGTCACTATATGTGTTTGTGTGTGTGTGTGTGTGTGTGTGTGTGTGTTTGTGTGTGTGTGTGTGTGTTTGTGTGTGTGTTTGTGTGTGTGCGCGCGCGTGCATTCTTGCGTGTGTGTGTGTGTGTTTGTTTGTTTTTCCCATATGTTTCAACATATGTGGGAATGATAGTTATAAGTGTTTCTTGTTAGCTAAATGTATGATTAATCTGTATATATTGTTGCACATGAGAAGTATGAAAATTATTAAGTATTCTTGTAAGTTAAACTCTGGGGTATGATTGGAAGATACCAAGGCATGGTATGAATCTTCGAGTGCACAATGAAGGAGTCCGCACACACAGAGGTGATAGAATCTACATGCAACATCTGATTGATTGTGTGCACAATAGTATTATGTGTGCAAAGCATTTGCGCACACAACATTATGTATGTGTTCCAAAGGGGTGAGCACACATTAAATTTGTGACATTTACTCTGCTGCTATAATCATATTAAATTAGGGATACTCATAGATCAAGACCCAACTTGGGTTTGGGTGTAGTACCTTGAGGTTGTGTGCAGTTATTTCGTACTTGTATAAGGGAGCATTATAAGTAGTGTCTATGCACTAGGAATTTTGAAGTAGCATGAACCAGTAGTGAGCTTGGGATGCTATAGATATAATCCTAGCGACAAAATTTTAGGTTGTAGTGACATGGGCCAACCTGGGAGGCTGGGGACGTTAAAAAATACAATGTGGATCTATGTCACAACAGATACATCAGGAAGACAACTAGCATTGAGGAAAGTGCCCCTGAAATATTCAAAGTACTCATATAAGTGATATACTCCATTGCAACTTGGGAGGGGATGTTGTAAAGGAATTATGTGGCCCTAATCCCAAGGCCTTCATCCTAAACCTCGATGGTAAAAATATACAACATTGAAATAGATGAAATGATGTCAAGCATGGTAGAAACTATCTAATTACCAATCATTGATGTATACCGTTAACAAATGTGAGGGGACCCATTGATGAGAAAGATGGACACCAAGGTACCTTATACGATCTAGCAAGTGTGAATAGAGGATATGATGTTGAACACTTGTAGAATCTATCGATCATGAGTCAATGATGAAACTCATTATCGATTGCGAGGATACCTACCACTGAGGATTCCAAGATCCAAGGTACTAGATGGTTTCTAGATCCCTCTCCTAGATAATGTGCTAAAATCGATATGAAGAGATCCATCGAAGGAGGGAGTTAATGTATCCCCCATCAATTGACATGAAACATACACTGAAAGATGATGTGAAGAGAGAGTATCACCAAGTACAACTAACATAAGGATGGGCGACTCAGAAAGTAAAAAAAACAACAGATGGTTGACTCATTATTAAACTTCCCTTAAACATATAGCACGACACAATGGTGACTTGACAACACAAAACAAGGGCTTGACAAATATAATGCAACAATGCAAGAATTATTGAAGCACTCTCCATGATGACTAGAAGATTAACCAGTCGGAGGAGTATCTTAGACTCATATTACTGGGACAGATCCTAGGAAAGCTAAAATATAATTGTATGATGAGGAATCAAATAGGTTCCATGTTTAAGGGAAACTCGATTCACACTACAATTTCATAAATAGATCAATGGTGAAAAACCCCCACTTTTTTTTTTTTTTTTTAATTTCTTTAGTTTTTAGTGTCTCCTTCATGTTTTAACGAGCATGAAAGAGAGATAAAAGTGTGCTCGATAGTGTCTTTTTTTGTTCAATTTTAATGGGCCCAAGAAATAGTTAAAAGTGTACTTCATAGTATCTTTTTTGTGTCCTTTTATGAGTCTAAAAAAGAGATAAAATTGTACTCATCTGGAGAGAATGAGTGGTTTAACACCATGCTCCTATGTTCCAAGCACATGGAACCAACCTAAGAAAGATGAATGTAAATGGTACTAGAAAGTGAGATCCATTATTAGTAGCCATTCTCTCCATGGGTAGATGGATGCAAAATAGAGGCCAAGTAATGCAAAAGGCAGATGGTCAAAGGCTTCTGCAATAGTAGTAAGTGGGATCTGGGAAAACATTAGCACAAAGACAAGAGATATGACGCAAGCAACAAATACATAGGAGACCATTAAGAAACAAATAAAATTTTGGAACCCCCCACAGGATGTGGCCAAAATATAGATGAAGAGAGGGACATGAGGTTGAACATGAAGTCATGGAGGGGATATAAGAGGGCTCCCAGGTCTCCGAGGCATGGAAACCAAATGGAAATATGAGTGATAACTAGGGTTCCCATGAAGGGTAGGCACTACCAAACAATTTACGATGTGAAAACATAGAGTGGCTAATGTCACAACCTAACAAGATAGAACCTAAGGCATAGTGACGAAAAAAATGGGCGATTAATAATGCAAATTGTGGATGCAGGGAAAAAATGATCTCTATATGCCAATTTTAAGAACACGTACCTCAATTTCAATAGAAGTTTCCATTTCTGTAAAAACAATGTCCTTGTAATGTTGTCAACAAATGTAAACTAGATTCTAGGGTCAACATGCGTAGTGAAATATCAAAAAATAACAATTTTTGAATTTTTTGGATATGATATATGCAAAACAATAATCACTCACACTGCACACCTATGCAAAAGGCACTACACATATTGATGCTTTACAAAAAGTAGATCCCATTTCTATGTCTAGGCCAAGGATATTTTTCATAATCAATAAACTCATGAGCCAATGTTGGCATCATATGGCTTACCATGCCAGGGCCATGCCACATAGTAATGAATTTCTGTGGTCAAATATACTCATGTTGAGTGGTTTCATGAGCTAGGAAAAATCCTTGATGATGCCCATCAAGACATAAAGGCGGTACAAAAGATAAATCTTTGGAGGAAGGGAAAGCAGAGAATTCGAGGGAAAGTTCTGGAAAAGATAACCAAGGAAGAAAAGGGTCAAGACTAGGAGGGATATTGGATGTTCCAACAAGTTGCCCCAGTTGTGAATCGAGACTTGTCATGATAACTCTCACCTTTTTCTGAATCAAGAAAAGATGATTGATGCATCACCTCATCCTTTGGATTTTCTATGGAATCCATACGATTCAGGATGACCTCTTCTGAAGGCAACTCAGTATCTATGAAATCATGTGAACGATGAGAGTAAAAATCCCATTTGGGTGGAGTAGGTAGATCACACTCCATATGAGGATGGAGTTGCTAACCAATATTAGTGGATGATGATGGGATTTTCGGATCGAAAACATCAACTGCGGTGAGTGGCATGCGAGCTCTGTAATATTCAACATCCTCATGACGAGGTTGTTGGAATACTGAGAGGGGGGGTGAATCAATATATGCAATCTTTTACCACTTTTAATTAGAAAATGTAATCATTAAATTTATCATTGGTATATCATCAATATATCATGATCAATATCAATCAATAGTGCATAAAAAATAATCATAGATACACAATACACCGGAATTTACATGGAAACCTAAATGAAAGAAAACCACGCATTTTTTTCTTATATGTCAAAGATTACATTCATAGGAAGCACCAAATTCCAAATTCTCCAGAATCAAATGGAAGGAGGCTCCAACCCATTTTTTACAGGCTCCAACCTGAAGGAAGCATTAACTCCTTGAATTCCCCAACTACAACTAGAAGGAGGCTCCAACCCCTAGTTTACATGTTCCAACCTGAATGAAGCTCCAAATCCCTATATTTTCCAGCTCCAACAGGAAGGAGTCTACAACCCCCTTTCATTGCCTCATCATGCTGCCCTAAAATATAAGTGTAGACTCAACTTGTCACTACCACTCATATTGTCACTACCACTATCTCATCAACCTGTAATCAACCTGTAATCAACCTGTCATCCAACCTGTCACTGTTACTGTCACATCAACCTATAACTTTCATTGCATCTTTCACTATAACAGATATATATCATCAACCTATGTGCCTAAACCATGTACCAATTCATGTACCATATCATGCATCAAACATGTACCAGAACCCGTACCATGCATCAGCCATGTACCAAGATATGTACCATAATATGCATCAACCATGTACCATAAGATATTCCATCAATGACGAGCCTCAACCAAGTACCAAAGAATGTGCCTCATATATATTACATAGCATCCAGGATGTATCTCAACATGTACCAACCATACTCAAAATGTACCAACATCAAAAAGACATGCCCCAAGCATGTACAATAGCATCACCAAACATAATCCTCAAAACATGCATAAAGACATGCCTTTATATCTATAGCAGACCTAGTGCATTGTTTTTCAAACCTACAGACCTTCCTTAGTCTCAACAAACTGGTATAAGCATCCCTCTCAAATTTCCCGTAGCCTCCCTTGTCAAAGTCTCGTCAATTGGTGGGGCCTCATGAGACAATATCCATACAACCTATAGGGGTGCCTCGTGAGACACCAATAGATTGACCTACGTGGATCAACTAAATTAGTTTTTTCTCTGAAACCCCTCCCCCTCAACACCTGCAATCCAAAAACTTCCTCCTTTGCACTCCTTCACTACCTAAGATTCATCTTCTCAGATTTGCCAATAGATCACTTGGTCACTTAGAATATATTCAATAAACTTGTGTATGTGAATATACTTATGAGAGGCTTCTTGAAGTGTATTTATACTTTTTTCTAAGAAACGTTTTTCCTTAACTTTAGGGATTCTTGTTATAACAATTTTACCCTTAATTGAGACTTGTAACCTCTTGTTGTAACTATTTAGGGGCTTCTTAATCATTCTTTGGGGCTTCCAACTTGAAGAGGGCATAACTCCTCAACCATGAGGAACCACGTGGTGTACCACCTACCACTGGAAACAACACATCAAGGACTATCCATCTATGATGGATTTACATATACTTGTAATGTTCTTCAACCTAATTTTCCTCAGTCAACTTTGGGTCTCATGACCACACCTCTGGGTTTCTTGTAGACTTCATCAAAGTGTCCTCCCATGAGGGCCATGCTTAAATATACGCCATAAGGGGACCACTTTGGAGACTTCTTCAATTATATCCGTTACTTCTAGAGGATTCTAGACTTCCTCTAAATTTTACATCAATGGCGATCATTTTTCCAACAATCTCCCCCTTTGGCATTGATGGAAAAAATCGTGCTCCCCCTGCGACCAATGTTCCCAATGTATGGATGATTATGTTATTTCTTCCCCTTTGGAATCAATGGAAAAGGGTAACTCCCAATAAAAATAAGCTTCTGAGCTTTCTTTCCTGCTTTTGTTCTTTCTCTCTTTTGGTGCAATTTGTGCATTGGTGCTTCATGATGATGTAAACAATTGGCATATAAAAATAATTCATACTAATATTCCTTTATCATCTCTTCACAAATGATTTTCTTCCCTTGTTTTCTTTGCAGGAATGTTGTAGAAATAATTGTGGAGCATAAACTATTGTTACACATTATTTTGGTCATTCTAATGATGATATCACAGACATGTGTTTAGGCTCCCAACATGAATTTTTTCCTGAGAAAAGCAACTTCTTTCCTCCTCTACAAGGATTATTTTTAGAAAGGGTCCACAGGCTGCTCAAATTAAACAGTGAGGAAATCTATCATTTTCGTAGGCTGCTCTATGAAATATCCCTGATCCCACTGATCAAGATATTTGCTACTGATCTAATGTTCTATCTCGCAGATCTGATACACTAGGGGTTTCTAGATGCGTTTCAGTTGTGTGTTTGAGATATTTATGGTTATTGCAAGTGCATGTTGGTTATTGCATGTGCATGTTGCATATTTATGGTTTAAACAATATATAAAGGATGCATGCAGAAGTAAAGAACATCAATTTCCCAATATATGTATTATGCGACTCAAGCATGGAAATACAATAGCATACTAGAAATATAGAAATAATCATCAGCTAGATCTCATGGATCATCACTGGAATACAAACAAATAACATCAAAATACCCGTATAAGAAGATGATAGCAGATCTGATGCATGCACGGATAGATCAGCAAAATATGTGATTCTGGAGAAGTACGATAACCGCTACAAGCTGGAAAACTTGTCTGGAAGAATCGACCATCGAAATGTGCTGGAAACTGCTCCAATGGAAGCGCCCTAGCCTCTAGAATGAAATGGATGTCTGCCGGATCTCGGATCTGACCCCTGAGGCATTGGATTTGGACCCCTGGGGGGTTTGCGCACCTCTTAAGACTCTGGATTCACCCCAAAGAATTCCACCAATGGAATTTGCTGCTATATGACTCAAAACGATCATCTCACCAAATAAGGAAATGGGTCAGAAGGACTTGTCCAGATCTACTCTAAAACTCTGCATGCATCACCAAATGTCTGTCCGAAAGAGCTGTGCTCTAAATGGTTGAATGAGTCGATCTGCAATATTCCACTATCAAAATATGATGATAGATGGCTCAATAGAAGTGACCTGGATGGATCTCAAATGGGTTGGAAGGAAACTGCAATCTGGATACGGATCTCGTGCATCTCTCCAAACCCTCAAACTGACTTGTGCCCTCACTAGCTGAGCTGCGCACTCTGCAATGGATACTCTTGAAAAGTACGGTGAAATACCTGGATGGTATCTTCGATGGCGTAGGGTGTGTCTCTCAACATCGAAACCGATCAATGGTGGTGGTTTCCTCCAGAAATCCACAAAACAGT
>SNQJ01S0157401.1:33503-46315 GCA_010110895.2 Picea sitchensis
GGAAGCTCATCATCCTCCATACATGACTTCCTGGAAGCCATGTCTACACCCATAGGTAGGTCATCCAACCTCCTAATCTCATCATGTCTAAGTGCCAACACATATGAATCCTCACAAGTGTCACCAATATGCTGAAGTGTTGATTCCTCAACATTGCCTGACGGGGAAGATGAAGGACATGCACTATCATCCTATCCATCCAGCTGTCCCTCAAATGCACAAGAGTCACTAGCCTCCGTCTCGATCATCTGGTTGAGCTTGTAGTACATGTCTAACTTTTGTACCCCAACTCTGGCAGTGCATTTGGACAATCCATCAAAAAAGGTATGGTGAGTTTACCAACTTTTCAGATGAAATCTATGTTATTCCCCTGTTGCTGTTGTTTTCCTCCTCTTTGAGGTTCTCTGGGATGGTCCATGCCCCTAAGTCCAAAAAAATCGACCAGTGTCATGTCATGATGAAAGGCAGGACCCAACGCTGCATACTCCCTCTTGTACTCTGCAAAGTCTTCCACCTGAGTGGACAGCCTGTGTGCTAACAACTATTGTGCTACTGGTGGTGGTGTCCTCTGAAAACTAGGGAACCATGGTCTGGGAATCCTACTCGAAGATATTTATGTGCGAGTAGGTGTCTAGTGTCTACTACCTGCCCTGAGTTCCCCTATGCTGCATGTGGGGCTTGTGTGCCCGAAATTCCCACCATAGTCAATCTATCAGCCACCTGAGCCAAGGACCGAGACATGGTCCGCTGACTAGCTAACATATCACTGATAACCTTCATAAAGGTTGCTTCTGGTTCCATGGGGGCCTTACCATTGCCCTCTGGTCACTCATATTTGTCTCCTAGCATCCTCTCTGCCTTCTAGGTCACCCGCTGAACTCATCGACTTTAGTCATAGGCTGGTAGGACTAAAGCTCTGATACCACTGAAATATCCTTGATCCCGCTGATCAAGATATTTGCTACTGATCTAATGTTCTATCTCGCAGATCTGATACACTAGGGGTTTCTGGATGCGTTTCAGTTGTGTGTTTGAAATATTTATGGTTATTGCAAGTGCATGTTGGTTATTGCATGTGCATGTTGCATATTTATGGTTTAAACAATATATAAAGGATGCATGCGGAAGTAAAGAACATCAACTGCCCAATATATGTATTATGTGACTCAAGCATGGAAATACAATAGCATACTGGAAATATAGAAATAATCGTTAGTTAGATCTCATGGATTGTCACTGGAATACAAACAAATAACATCAACATACCCGTGATTAGAAGATGATAGAAGATCTGATGTGATTTCAGAGAAGTATGGTAACCGCTACCAGCTGGAAAACGTATCCGGAAGAATCGACCATCGGAATGCACTGGAAACTGCTCCAATAGAAGCACCCTAGCCTCTAGACTGAAATGGATGTCTGCCGGATCTCGAATCTGATCCCTGCGGCGCTGGATCTAGACCCCTGGGGGGTTTGCACACCTCCTGGGACTCTGGATGCGCCCCAAATAATTCCACCAATGGAATCTACTGCTATATGGCTCAAAATGATCGTCTTTCCAAATAAGGAAATGGGTCAGAAGGATTTGTCTGGATCTGCTTTGAAACTCTGCATGCAACACCAAATGTCTGTCTGGAAGAGCTACACCCTAAATGGTTGAATGAGTCGATTTTCAATATTCCACCATCAGAATCTGATGATAGATGGCTCAATAGAAGCACCATGGATGGATCTCAAATGGGTTGGAAGGAAACTGCAATCTGGATACGGATCTCGTGCAACTCTCTAAACCCTCAAATTGACTTGCGCCCTCACTAGCTAAGCTGAGTTGCGCACTCTGCAATGGATACTCCTGAAAAGTATGGTGAAATACCTGGATGGTATCTCGGATGGGATAGGGTGTGTCTCTCAACATTGAAACCGATCAATGGTGGTGGTTTCCTCCAGAAATCCACAAAACAGTAAAGTCGACTCTCCTCCTCCTCTGGGAACTCTCAACATCAAATCATAACAATGCATAATGAATTAGGTTGCTTTACCCTTCCTTTATAGATTCCTGAAACCCTAATTCATTGTTGACCTTTTCCCTCCAAGTGAATTTTACTTTATTTTATTATTCCTTGATTATATCACTTAATTAATTAATTAATTAACCATTTTTGCCTGTAAAAAGTGATTTATCCATCCCGATGGCTTCTCCGGCCATTGAAAGTCACTTCTCATCATCTTATCTTGTAATAATCTTCCTCCCGATTCCGATGAGATATTACACTAAGATGTTTCTCCAAGTAATATGCCCATTATGACCTTCTTAGTGAATTTAATTAAGAGATGACCCATAATAACTTAAAATTACGGAAATCGTCGAAATGCAACGAAACCAAAGCCCAACTGTGCGGAATGGATCCTGATGATGAACGATACAAGTCGGGCCCAAATAAACCCCTCAATATCTACTGAACTCTCTGTCAACCCTATCTAGCTACTCGGGCAGGCATAACACTCTGAAATGTTGTAATGATATAATGTCCCAAAATGGGGACATTACACTCTATGGTTGGCTCGCAAGATTTCCGCAGGCTACTACATAGGCAGGTTGCGGCGACGTTCCAAATCTAAAAGAGGAAAGAGGTTTCATGAAGTTTCTAGAAGGGGAATCTTCTAGAAAGTGAGGTGGCGTCCGTATGGTTGTGATCCTACTGGTTTCTCTGATTTGGTGGGATCATCCTCATCCTTTTAACCACTTCACCTTCTCCTATATAATCATGGGCTTCTCATGGAAAAGTTNTGATATAATGTCCCAAAATGGGGACATTACACTCTATGGTTGGCTCGCAAGATTTCCGCAGGCTACTACATAGGCAGGTTGCGGCGACGTTCCAAATCTAAAAGAGGAAAGAGGTTTCATGAAGTTTCTAGAAGGGGAATCTTATAGAAAGTGAGGTGGCGTCCGTATGGTTGTGATCCTACTGGTTTCTCTGATTTGGTGGGATCATCCTCATCCTTTTAACCACTTCACCTTCTCCTATATAATCATGGGCTTCTCATGGAAAAGTTTAAGCAAGAAGAAGTAATATTAAGCAGAGAATTGATGAAAGAATAGGTTGAAGACTGTGTGAAGAATATTGTTCTTATTGATGCTTGAGGCGTCCATTTGTCTATCAAGCTTTTGCGGATTATCTTCATGCAAATTTCAGAGTAAGTGTATGTGTGTGTTGCGACAAAGGACCACTAAAAGGGAAGCTGCGACATCAAGGCGATTCGGTTGTATCTTCTAATTTTCATTAATTAATATGGTGGCACGTCTCTTTCCCATAAAATGATTAGTGTTTTATTACATGACTCCTTGATCACATGTTTAGGTTGTCATTGAATTCTACTATTACTGCTTTCACGTTGGTTGGTTTGTGGTGTCACAGATTTGATTCTACAAGAGCACTGGAGTGAAGCAAGGACAACAAAGATACAAGGAAGTGATTAATAAGGTATGTTATCTATTCCTCTTTGGAAATTAAACTCAATGATTGAAACTTAGGGAAAGCATCTTGTTTCGTCTTGTTTTGTTCTAGATCCAGGTGGATCTAGGGGGATCAGTTCATGTCCACATCTACCGATTTACCCAATAACAAAATTGGCGACTCCACTGGGGAAGACAACTTGATTGTGGTTTTTTGTTGGCCTTTTGATTTTGACCTATTCTTTTCACTTGATATCAATCTTTGAGTCTCTAGGAGACCCATTCACTCTCCCTGGGTTTAAAAGTCCACCTAGATGTTTTTCCTTCTTCCCCAAATTTCTTGATTTTTCAAACACCTCTGCACTGCACCTTATAGATAGCCTGCGGAAACCATTCATTTCCGCACCATGGTGGTTTGTTTCAGTGCGGGATTTCCGCACGCTGCATGTTTCTAGCTCATGGAAATCATTCATTTCCGTACTGTGTTATACTACCCACCTGTGGCTGCGTTTGAAAAAAAACATTAGTCTAGGTTTTGGCCTCTACTGCTCTCCAGTTTTTCTTTATTCAGATGGACAAGGATTTTTAATGCCAGTTCTTGAATTCTTCTGATTGTTTCAGCTTGATCTTGATTGGTTTTGGAGATCGAACACCTCTCTTTTGATCTTCTTTCAATCTTTGTTTTCGATTTTTATCGACAAGGATATAATCTCTGGACTTGCGTCCGAGTGCTTTCTTGATTAAAGGTCTTGGTTTGGATTTGGATTTGTAGGTTGGTTACATCTTCTGGATTGCTTAATGATCAGAATAACATTTCTTATTCATATTTGTAGAGACATTTTCTTATCAATTTTTATTTTTATCTCCATTGAAAGATCGATTTGGGTGTTTGTTGAGTGCTTTATTCTCATTGATTTCTTATCCTTTCCTAGTTACACCTCTGTTTTGGTTTCTCAAAAAGGAAATTAAAGACTTTTTTTAGTTTTTTAAGCGATCATTTATACAGAAAATATTGGCGTTTGAAACATTGAAAAAGAACGAATAGTGAAATTACATTGTTGATGATTGTTTGGTACTATATTCAAAGAAAATAATTGTACATCGTAGTTGCATTGTTCTAGAAAAATACTTTCTCCCTACTGTAGATAGAATTCATCGAATGAAAGTTTGCATTATTCATTTCTATTTGCATGTTATTGGGTCAAAGTCTTACGCAACATTGGTTTCATTCCCGTCTCCCTCTTTAGTAAAAACAACCTTTAATAATATTGTGAAACTCTAAAATTTAACTAGTAACTTTTTCTAGGCCTCTTTTACACCAACATTAACTAGGCTAGATCTTTGGAATAGGTAGTGAGACACTCTCCAAAGAACAAAACACACAATGGAATATTGTGATAGGGAGTGTTTAAATCCATTTGCAACATTTTGTCTTGGGAAGCCCTTCTCACACAAGGGTCAAACCTGAGGTCACATTGAGATTGGCAGAGTTACTCACCTTGATTTGTTGGTCTCAGTGTAGAGATTGCACGTATTATGGGGGTTGCTTGAAGGTATACCCACAATGATGAGTGGAATCCTCTCAAGTTGATTTTGGACTCGATAACCTACCCTTGCGTGTGGATTGGACTGTCAACTGTTTCCCCATGCATCATTGTTGTTTGTGGTAACTTTAGTAGCCTATATTCTTAGGGTCTTACACAAGGTGACTGTGGAGGGGAAAGTCTCCATGGTACCTGGAATCGACGTTGGCTAGAMTCACTCGAGCTCCTTGGAGGGTATACCCACGATTATGTGTGGGAGCTTGCACCATGGTGTAAGTCCGTTAAGTAGGTCGTCAACGTAACTTTTCCACCCTAGCCCAACCCGTTCTTGTTTTGACTTTGCGACATTGAATTTCATCACCAACTAGTGACTTCAGAATATGAAGGTTTTGTTTGCTTCGTTTTGATTCCTAGATTCTGCTAGCGAGTGTTGTTTGTTAATATAGTTGGCCATTGATTTTTTTCGTATAAGTTTTGGTTCTTCCAGCATTGACCCTCCACGTCGTTCATGTAGGATGCAAGGACTACCTCCGGAAGATCCGGAAGTTTCTCAACCCTTGCCTCCTAACCCACTGGAGGATTCTCCTCAATAGAGTGATATCTAGGACCGCATACCTTCAGAGCCGGAAATGACTGATTCTCTAGAGATATTTCAAATTGTTTCTGACCCTCTGGAAGCTTTCTGCCTACCTCCTGGATACGAGAGATGTATTCTCCGACTCAATTCGTCTGGAGAACTTGTTATTGACACTTCTGGATTACCACCCGAAATTGTTGTCGGCCTTAATGAAGATCCTTATTTGACCACTGACATAGCTCAGAATCCGACTTCTAGAAGGAACCCTCCTACCTCAGAGACAGGAGTTGAAATACCTACCACTTCTGAACCACTCGAAACATCTCACACATTTACGATACCTTTAGATCACTTTAACAATACAACGTGCTATTATTTTCCCGGTTCAGAAGCATTGTCAGCTGGTTCCAGTTCAACCATCCCTCTTCAGCAAGCCCATTCCACGATGGTCCCAAATACTACGATTGTTCCCACTGGGAATACAGTGGCTAGCCAAACACCTATTGGCACACCACTTTTACCTAGTCAGATCCCATCACTTCCTCTTGTGTATAATGCGTTGAATGCTTCTATTCTCGTTCCTACCCAAGTTCCATCCGGAACTCCTGGAGTCTTCACTCCTCCTGGGCACAATCTTGTTCCCGGTTTTATTCCGACACTTCCTCTGTCCCCCCGGAGGGTCTTATCCACCTTTCACCGGTGGACCCGACCCTGGTGGAATTACTCAGTCTTTCACACCTAATTATCAGATTCTTGTTGGTAGACAATTTATCCCTGGGGGCCAATTTCAACCCCCGCTTGGAGTTCAAACCCCAATGGGGACACAACCTCCATTCAGAGGACAACCCCCACCCACCCCATCCTATGGACAAAACATCCCAACATATTTAGCCCAATATTGGAACTTTCTTACCCAAGGTAATATTCAATCGACTGGGGGGAAACAACCTCAAGTCACCTCTTTTATACCCCCTGGTACGGGCTAGCCTTACCCCGGGACCTCCAATCCCATTTGGGGTTTGAACATTCCGTTTACTATCCCTTTCTAAGGGAACATACCTAATCAGTACAACCCCACGGGCTACCTTCCACCACACCAACAACCGAATTTGCCCGGATCTTCGCATTATATACAAATTTATTATGGTCCTACTGGTATACCGACAGGACATCCTCCCCAAATTCACCAGTACCCTCACGTGAATAGACAGTTACCTTTTTTGGCCACTTTGGACCTCCCTGATCTGTCTAGAATTTTGAATGACCCTATCCGTCACTCTCCACATTGGCCTGTCATACCAGCCAAACTACCATCCAACATTCCTAAGTTCAATGGTAAACCAAGAGAGGATCCGAACAATCATGTAATGACTTTCCACCTTTGGTGTTCATCCAAATCTCTGATAGATGACTCCATTCGGTTACATCTGTTTCAACGAACTCTCATGGGTTCAACCGTGAAGTGGTATATAGAATTACCACGAGGCTTCTTCACCGATTTAAATAACCTAGATATGGCTTTCCTCACTCACTACCAATTGCCAATCCGTTATGAAACGAGAACTGAGATTTTGAGTTCTTTCAAGAAAATTAAATCCACTCATATCTCTTATCACATTCATGAGTGGAGATGAGGATGATGTCTAATCAAACTCGATCTTCCCGATAATTTATTAGCAGAATGGTTCACAAAATCCTCTATGAATGACATATCTAAAGACATTTCTATGGGTGGATTTTTCACAGTATCTTGATCTCGTTTATTCATAAATGGGTACTCTTTACGATCTTCTCCCTGATGCACCTCGTGCTTCTACCACAACCACCTCAACAACCCCAATAGCTTCTCATGTCGCTGATGGTGTGATAGGTACTTTCCATGCTCAATCGCAATCTGTGTAGGCCTCTCACACCACACCCAAATCCCATGCTTCTAATGTTCAACCTGCTCCGATGCCCACCCCTCCTACTGGTAAAACTTCAGAAGTGAACATCGCTCAATCGACTCCTACTTGTAAAAATAAATCCAAAAAAGGGAAGGGTAGGAATAAGGAGGATAAAAATAAAAATCCACAATATGACAAGACCAAGACACAACCTGCTGATGATAAGGATAAACACAAACCTCGCTATCCTTTCCTTATCTGTGGTGACGATCACTACACGAAGGAATATCTGAGACGTGCTGAGGTCACAAAGTTCCTCCAAGGGACCCCAAAACCTCCTACACCTGTCGTCTTGTCTCAACCAACCCTTCCCTTCTCAACAACAGGCTCAATTGGTCATCCATGATCAACCTTCTTCCTCCACTACCTCTTATGTAATTATGTGTAACAACGATTCAAAGAAGAATGAAATCACACTTACCACTCGTGCCTTAGATTACTCTTCCTCCAAGGAGAAAGTTGACGATATGCCACCTCTGTTGGTTCAACAATATCCCTTGACTCCACCTTCCAACGGTCCTCTTCATCTCGAACAACTAAGCCCCGATACAGTCCTTCGCCCTCCTCCTAAGGGCATAGTTCGGAAGTCTTTCTTCAATCCCCATGTGTGTGCTACACAGAACTACAGTATTGTAGAATATCTGGCACAAGCACCATCTGTGATGTCAGCCCTCGAAGTCCTTCAGATTTTTCCTACACAACGAAAGGCACTGTTGAAAGATATCGATGGAATCGACCCTACAGATACAAATTTAATAATATTTGACTTGGAAGATCACATTCCAAGGTTACCCCCTCAGCTTGCATTTCAAATACAATTTGTTGTCACCGACAAGAACATTTGTAGAACAGTTATTGACGAGGGTTCCTCGACATGTGTCATGTCTATCGCCTGCTGGAAAGCCATTGGCTCTCTTCCCTTAACTGAATCACAAAAAATGCTCAAATCCTTTAATGGCTTTGGCTTTAAACCCTACGGTGTCCTCCCTTCATTACCTGTTACGTTAGAAGGCAAAACGGTCAATGTTGAAGTTGAGGTCTTTGACGCACCTCTCGATTACAACCTCTTACTTGGTCGTAGCTGGATTGATTCCATGCATGGAGTCATGTCTACTCTTTTCCATATCATGCGCTTTCCACATCAGGGAAAAGTAGTTACTGTAGACCAATTGGCCTTCTTTAACTCCAATACATGTACCAACAACATACCTTTCATTTCCAAGACACCCCCTAGGTATGAGAATGTCAGTGTTGGTCTACTAAAAGATTCCAATCTGATGGGTACGTTTCCAATCCCATCACCCGACGTTCCACCTCCTTTGGTTTCCTTGATTAACATGATCTCCACCTTCATCCGTGAAACTCCTGTGTCTTCTGACCCGTGGATAGTACCCGAACCCGGTGATTATCGTCACTACGACGACCATATGTCTTTAAGTCTGATTGAATCCGCCTACCAAGCCATTCAATCGGCTGACCCTTCTACTCCCTCTCTCGGTGATTCGTCTCCTAATCCATTCCACGTTATTTTTCCCATGGAAGAGATGATTATGTCAGTTATGTCGATGGAAGATACCCCTTGGGATGATGGACATCATTGTTCCATTCTCTTTCTCGAACAACACACCATCGAGAGTTACCAACGGATCTCGACTTCGTTGACCGTTGTCGTTATTTATTCGGTTCCTGAATCCACACATGATGTGTTATACAAAGGGAAATTAAGTAACATTTCTCCCACCATCCCCCTCGACATATCTATTAAACTTGGAGTTGTCGAAAATTTCCACATCGGAGCTTCATGTTCCACCGATGAGGTTGTTACGTATAAGTCACTTTTTCAAGAATTTTGTGACATCTTCACATGGAGCCACGAAGAGATGCCAGGTATTGACCTTTAGATTGTTGTACACGAAATTAAGACCTACCCAGACGCCAGACCTGTCCGGCAGAGACTTCACCCGGTCCACCCCCATAAAGAAGCTTCTATCAAGCTTGAAGTAAAAAAATTTCTTAAAGCTGGCTTTATTTATCTAGTGGCTTTGACTGATTGGGTATCCAATCTAGTTCCGGTTAACAAGAAACAAGGTGCGATTTGTGTCTGTGTTGATTATAGGGATATCAACAAATCTTGTCCTAAGGACAACTTTCCTACCCCCTTCATTGACCAAATCATTGACGATTGCGCCGGAAGTGAAATATTCTCTTTGATGGACAGTTTCTCCGGATATAATCAAATCAATATCTTACCCGCGGATCAACACAAAAACGCTTTCATTTGTCCTTGGGGCACTTTTGCCTACCGGAAACTGCCCTTCGGTTTGAAGAATTTCGGTGCAACGTTTTAACGTGCTATGTCTTATGATTTCCATGATATTAAGCACATTGTACAACCATATTTAGATGACCTACCAGCACATTCCATGCATCGTAGTGATCATTCGACCCACCTCTAAGTCATTTTCCTTCACTGTCAGTTCTATTGTATATGCTTAAACCCACACAAATGTGTCTTTTGTGTGGATTCCGACCGACTCTTGGGATTTATTGTCTCACGTCAAGGGATCAGGGTAGATCCTTTGAAGGTCGAGGTGATCCTCAATCTCCCTCCTCCATCCACACTTCGCCAGCTACAAAGTTTGCAAGGGAAGGTAAACTTTCTACATCGTTTTATCCCAAACTACGTTGAGTTAACACTCAGATTTACTCGACTATTAAAGAAATGCTCTGAGTTTGTATGGGACACCACTACCAACAAACGCTTCGATGCTTTGAAATTGACTTTAACCCGTACCCCACTACTTTTCCTGTCCGATTATAGTCGAGATTATTTCCTTTATCTCGCTGCTTCGAACTCGACCATCACCATGGTTCTAGTCCAAGAAGACGATTTACACGACGAACATGTCATTTATTATTTGAGTCGGAGTCTCACAACTACTGAAGCCAAGTACTTACATGTTGAAAAAATGGCCTTGGTAGCTGTTCAAGCTGTCCAATGTTTTAGTCACTATATTCTATTATGCAAGACCATTGTAATTTTAGATTGCAACCCTATGCATCACATTCTTACACATCAATTGCTAGGGGGAAAATACTCCAAATGGATAGTGATTCTCCAGGAGTTTGACTTATAATTCGAACGAGCTAAGTCCAAGAAATCCTTGGTGTTTTCCAAACTAATATGTGACCTTCCCTCCGCTGAGACAAAAAAAGTGGCAGAGGATTCCTTACCTAACGAATCCTTTTTTCTGATCAGTTCTGATGATGCTTGGTATGGAGATATTATCATTTATCTCTAGACTCAAACTTTTCATCCAGACCTCTCTAGCACATACCATCGTCGCATCCGCTATCAAGCCTGTCAATACATCATTCTCGGTGACACTCTTTATCGTTGGGGTGTTGACACTATTTTACATCATTGTCTCACCTTTGATGAGGCCGAGAAATATTTGAATGACTTCCACTCTGGAGCATGTAGCGGTCATATGTCTGGGTATGCCACTGCCCAAAATATCTTGCGAGCTGGGTACTTCTGGCCTTCTTTATTTAAAGATTGTATAAATATCATCCAGAAATGCCACGCTTGCCAAACGTACAACCATAAGATCAGATATCATCCCGCTCCTTTACACCCTGTAGTTTCTTTTGGACCTTTCGCTAAATGGGGTATCAATTTCATGACTTGTAACCCTCACTCAACCGAGGGGCATGGACACATTATTGTAGCCATGGATTATTTCACGAAATGGGCCGAGGTGATGCCTACATTCGACAATACAGGAAAAACTGCAGCTCTATTCATATTCAACCACATCATTACATGATTTGGAATTCCATAGTCTATCGTCACTGATCATGGTAGCCACTTTTGGAACTTCATGATGTCTGAACTCACAAAAAAGTTGGGTCTTCGACATGAAAACTCAACCCCCTACTACCCACAGGCCAATGGTCAAGTTGAAGCAATCAACAAGGTTCTTATCACCATGCTTCGATGGATTATAGGAATTCACAAAACAAGTTGGCACACAATGTTGTTTTCAGCGTTATGGGCTCATCAGACATCCGTGAAGTATGCCACGGGGTTTACACATTTCAAATTAGTGTATGGTTTAGAAGTTGTCTTACCGATTGAATGTGATATCCCACCGTTAAAGCTAGTTGTTGAACTTCTTCCAAACACCTCTGCTGAAGAAGAACATCTATTGTATCTTATGCAATTGGACGAAGCCCGTCGGGATGCCACCCTAGTTATTGAAACCTAGAAGAAACACATCAAGGCCCAATACAACAAACATGTCAAACCACATGTTTTCTCTGAGGGCGATCTAGTTCTCTTCTATGAACAAGATCGTGATTTTCTAGGTGCCAAAAAACTCGAAGCTATGTGACGAGGCCCTTACATTGTCAAACAAGTGTTGGAGAAGGGAGCCTACGAGTTAGTATATTATGATGGCATTCCTTTGAGTGAACCCAGAAATGGGATTTACTTAAAGAAGTACCATGCTTAGACTATATTTGCATGAGTGCTTGTATTTTACTGTATCTTTGCATGAGTGCTTGTATTTTACTGTATCTTTGCATGAGTGCTTGTATTTTATTGAGAAACTATTTTCTCAATAATAGGTGTGGGTTTGGATCAAGATGAATATCTTAAAATCTGGATTATATTCTCAAGACAATCTTAACTATAATAATACAACACAAGGCCTTCAAGATCTATTGTCAGATAGGTTTTTATAATAAATGGGTAAGAAAACTAATTAGTTAACCAGAACATACATAAAACCATATATATGATGGGTCAACAAACTAGCCAAATATGCTTGTGATTCTTGCTTAACAATCAAAGTAAGATGACAGTTACCATAGGATAATCAAACAGAGACAAAATGTAATGTCTCCCACCTCTTAGAGAGGTAATGAGGAGACTCAGTGGCTTGGGCACCCCCACTAGGTCATAGTCTCACACTGAAGGGGGGAAAAAGTTAAGAAGTTAAAAGTTATATTTTTAAGTTGACTTAAGAAAGGAAAAGGAAAGGAGTAAAAGATAACTCAACAGAAGAATAGAATATTAACCCTAGGAGTTAATCTAAATCAACAGAGAATTAGAAGGAAATGTATAAGTAAGAGGCTGGTGTGCACCTATTACTCATTCTGGTTTTGGATTAGCATTTGCTATTGCTCTTGAGCATTCAGTTTGGGGGTTTGCTGTACAAACCCTTGTGAGAAACTCAGTGGTGAAATATCCACTCACCTTGTTCCGCAGCTTGGTCTCGGGG
>SNQJ01S0157402.1:0-22153 GCA_010110895.2 Picea sitchensis
CCAAACCTTTGTTTCAGGGTTCCTTTCAGGTGTCAAGAGTTATTTGACTCCAGTAAACCGGTTCTACTCTTTCAAATCAGTCATGTGATATGTTATAAATGCCTCCTTAGTGTCGTTATTATAGCATTATGTCTGAACATCGTTTGCGACACTAGTGACCAACTGGTGACACTTGCGAAAGTTGTAGGGAAGATGCGACACTTATGACGATTGATAGGGACAATGCGACACTTATCCAGCTGAGAAATTTTGACGTGTAACACCAGTTTCCTCACAGCTCTCAGTAAATGCATAAGAAAAATGGTCGAGGTACCAAGTGTAGTTGAAACTGTGTACCAGACACAGAAAAAACAGTTTGCACAAGGAAGGAAAGGAGGCATAGAGCAGAAAGCAAAAGATGCACTGCGTAGTCCGACGTTGAAGAAAAATAGTAGGATCAGATATGAAGTGCCTCGGGATGAATCATAGGTGAGTGTTGGGGTCCTATTGGCCCTTAGGTATGGAAACAAGTGAAGGTCAAGGAAGAAAAGGCAAAGCACGAACTGTGCGGAAGACACAGTGACTGATACTGGGTTGAAGTAAGTAGAAGAGCAAAAAAGATAGAGAGAAGTAAGAGAAAGCAAGTCATTGGACAAGGATATTGAGGATGATAGATCAGCAAGGAATTTGGATCATGGAAAACTCAGCAAGCGGAAAAATCCATCGTTAGATGCTTGGAGTATCGCACGAGAAGGAAGGAAAGATAGGCTGGCGAAGCCCTGAAAATGTGGGTCAAGTTGACCTAGGGTTTTAGACACCTAGGGTTTTGGTATCTAGGGTTTTGACACTTAGGTTTCAGCCTAAGGCTTTCATTGAGTGATTGTAATGTATAAATAAAGGTTAAGAGGACCTAGGTTGGATTTTTGTTGATATTGTTATTTTCGCTCTAGCTTTTGGCATGAGTGATGATTGTTGTGTGAGAGAGAAGTGTTAAGTGTAAGAGCAATCGAGTATTGTAAGATCTTCAGCTGGGTGCAAAGATTATTCATGTAGCTGGGTGAGAAGGAAGGAGAGAGAAAGAGAGGAGAAGAAAGAAGATATGCTAGCTAAGAGTGCAGATGAGAATTGTATGCTTTATCTTAATATACTATAAAGCATAGTTCTGTGGACATAGCCCTAGAGAGGGGGTGAACCATGTACATCTTGTGTTGTGTGTGATTGATGCTATGTTCTTTGCCAGTTGATATACTGTTATTGCATTACTATGTTAGATCTGATAGATAGTTGTGTGGAGTAGATCTAAGTTGATAAGTTATATATGAATGTTGTGTTTTTCTCCCATCAGATCCACTTGATATTCCTTTTGGTTGTAGACATCTCTGTCTTGCAACCCCCCCATAGCTTCTTCGAGTAAGACTACATATGCCTCGCAGGTGTTGCCGAGAGGGCCAGTAGTTAGGGCTTGTTGGTGTGCTCTTGGAGCTAAACCCTGGGTCTGCCCCTGTGCCAACAGTATACTTGTAGGGTGTTTCTATGTTTGAGTTACACTTGCACCTGTAAGTTTATCTAGTGTTGGTTGGCGTAATTGTTCTTCCTGTCATTCTCTCGATTTCTTGATTTTCCTTTAGGGACTTTGTAGCATGTTCTCCATGTTTCTCCCTAGTTTTACCTTAGAGTCTCAGTTGATCATTTCACAAGGTGGAATATCAAAATATTCACCATTTTCATAGGCTCCAAGTCTTTCTGCTGGTAACTTTGGAGCCACCTCCACCACCGCTGAGACAAATGATAGATAAAGAGGTTTTTTTCGAAGCGATTGGGTCACAAAAAAAATTTCCTGAGCCTATTCCTAAATAATATCCACTTTCACCAGAGGAGACTA
Organism: Picea sitchensis; assembly: GCA_010110895.2. Classification (NCBI taxonomy): domain Eukaryota; kingdom Viridiplantae; phylum Streptophyta; class Pinopsida; order Pinales; family Pinaceae; genus Picea; species Picea sitchensis. Next base: position 1,862 of record SNQJ01S0157402.1, read on the forward strand.
TCATTTTCAACCTTGAAGCTAAAGGCTTCAGTCATGCAAACCCTCTGATCACTGATCTCTCAGTGCAAATCCTTGTTCAGATAGTTCCTCTTGAGGTGACTACTCTTGATTGTCATCTCGTTAGGAGATTGTGTATGGAAGCAAATAATTCTACTACCAGGAGTCCTCATACTCCCATCCCAGTCGCAACTGGAGGGGGTGTCATGCCTCCTCCCCCACCTTCACCTTAAAGGATTACCTCTAGCCAGACACCTACAAATTATGGCAGTGGCACAATCTCTATGATGACTTCTACCACTACTCCTACTTCCACCATCCAGAACACATCTAGCACTCCTTTTTCATATGGGATGTCGAGTTTCGACACAAGATCGAATTTAACCTACTCCACTTTATAGACTATTGGTATGGAGGAAGGGAGTTCTAATTATCCCTTGCAAGAATCCTTCTGGGGCACCTCTGCTCCATTTAATGCAATCATTTAGGGTCCGTCCCCCTCCGTCCCCCTCGCTCGGAGGTGCTTTTCAGTAACCATCTGGTCCTAATGCTAGTTCCAACTTGTTTAGTGGAGGGATTCATGGGTATCAGTCCTATATGAATCTTGTTGGTTCTATGCCTTTCTATTTGTTTGGTTCTTTCGGAAATAACACTTTCTCATCATCCGCATTTTCGTTAGGGGGAAACCCCTTCTTCAATCAACCGTACCCCATGCAAGGCTTTGTTCCTTCACAGGGAATGATGACAGGAGCCTTCACCTCTCAAGGTATTGGAAATCCCTGGTAGGTTTCTCAACCCCTCCCATGCTCACTGGAACCCTAGGAAAGGTTCAATGCCTATGCCAAGAGGATCGGTTGGGGGTAACCCCAACCAAGGTTTTTGGAATACCATGCAGGGACCAATCCCTACCTAGGGTATGTCATTTAATTATTTGAATCCATTGATGATGCAAACTAATGTGCAAACCCATTATATTGTCCAAGGGCACCCTGGTTTTTACCAGAACCCTGGTCAACAGGAAAAAAAATACTAGCAACCTAGTGTCAACCAAAATCGAGGTTCCTCTTTTCCTTTAAATCTGTCGCAACCTAGGTTACCTTTTCTAGAAACTCTTCGTTTGCAAGACTTGTCAGGTTTGTTGAATAATCCTATCTATCATGATCCACGTTTTCCTCCTATGCCAACTAAGTTTCCCTTAGACATACAAAAATTTGAAGGCAATCCTGGTGAAGATCCAGGCGATCATGTTACAACGTTTCACTTGTGGTGATCCTCCAACTCGTTGAATGATGATTCTATCAAGTTGTTATTATTTCAATGCACTCTCATAGGGGTTGTTGCAAAGTGGTATATTGAGCTCGATGGCTTGAAATATGATTACTTTAATGATATGGCAATGGTCTTCTTAAACCATTTTTAGCTACTGGTGAGATACGATGCTAGCACAAAGTTTTTGGAAAATTTCGAGCAAACTAAGGCCATCCATATCTCCGATCATATTCGAGAATGGAATCTCCACAAGAGCTTGATTAAATTGAAGGTACCTCCTGCATTTCTACTCGAGTGATTCCTCAAGTCTTTGGTACCTTGTATTTCTAAAGACATCGTGACTTCCAGAGTATTTTCTGAGGAAGAGGCTATAATGAGAGCTCAACAAATGGAATTGATTTATTCTCAATCTAGCATGTTGGATGAGATTCTTCCAGATGCACCGTGGTCAACCTTTGACCAAATGAAATCAAAGTCTAGGCCTCATGTCAATGGTGTCGTAGGCTCAGCACAAAGCAAGCCCATATATAAGTTGTCTAACCAACTGCAATAGTTATTGCTACAATAGATTGTGGTGAGCTAGAGTCCTAGTACGGTTTCCCCCGCAACCCAAATGTCAGAAGTACAAAGTATACAGATGACAAACCCCAAAGGTAACCAGCAACCCAAGTGAAAAATAAAGGCCAAGGGAAAGAATGGAAAGGGGGGTAATGAAAAAAAGGTTTCTAACAATGTTGGTGAGGGTAAAAACAAGAATAAGAAGGTTAAGTTCCCATGTAATCTTTGCACAGATGATCACCTAACTCATCAGTGCCCTTGGATGGAGGAAGCCCAAAAGTTGTTGGCACAACAACAAATTTCTATATTAACTAACCCCTTCCCTCAGGGGCATAATTTAACATATACTTCTTCATCCACGAACATGTCTGGGGGTAATCAGGGTGCCCCCAAACTTAATGCTAACACTAGAACCACAAACGTGTACATGATGAGATCGGATGCTCATCGTCAGACCACAGCTCATGATTATGGAATACATGAATCTACTGAGAAAAGAAACCCATTGCCTCCTCTTCACATTGAGAAAAAAATGGGAGAAAATATGACTCGCATCCCCAAAGGTGTGTTTACAAAATCTTCTCATAATCCAAATGCAAGGGCTGCCTAAAAATACTCCGTCATTGAGAATTTGGCACAAACCCCTTGTGCGATGTCTTCACTAGAGGTCCTCAGAGTTTCCCTTCTTAGAGAAAAGCGTTATTATACATCTTAGGTGTTGTTGAGCCAACTAACTCAGGATCTATTGTCTTTGACACTTCCAATGTTAAACCTCATTTTCCTTTCCACATCGCCTTCCAAATAGTATTGGTTTACGCCGTGAAATCGTTGACATGGAATATTTTTTACACAATGGTAGATGAGGGTGCATATACTTGTGTTATTTCATTGGCATGTTGGAAGGCTATTGGTCAACCCGAGTTGTCTCCATCTCCTATGTTGTTAATTGTGTTTGAAGACCGTTCTTTTATACTGCATGGCATAATCCCCTCCTTCCCCATGTAGTTGGAGGGGAAAACTATGTGTGTCGAGGTAGAAGTAGTCGATGCACCTCTCGACTATAACATTTTGTTGGTTTGAAGTTGTACTTACGCAATGACAATGGTTGTATCCTCCATTTTTTGTGTTTTATGCTTTCCTCGTGAAGGTAGGATACTAATCATTCATCAGTTGTCTTTCTCTCATCCTGACCCTTCATCAAGGGCATCCACAGTCCCGATGATCGATAACCCACAACAAGGTACCATCAATCTAGGTGTTGGATTGTTTCCATATTTGATGGGCACTTTCGAATTTCCACCACCTTCAAATGATGTTAAGTTTGTTTCGACTGTCCCTGATCAGCCCAAGGTTGTGATTCTCCAAGTAGCTTCGTTTCAAACAAATTATTTCGACAATCCGTGGAATTTACCTTTCCTGTCGGCTTCGATGGAAGGGGTAGGGAATTATGGCATGGTGATGCCCCTATCCACAACTAATGTTGTGTACAACATTGTTTAGCAAACCTCAGCCAACTCTGATCCAACTCCCCCTCAAGAGCTAGATCTTGTTCTAGAGCCTATTTGGGCTTAAGAGTATCTTACCTCTCATGATCGTTTGGACTTGGTATTTCTTTCGGACAAGGAGATTTTAGAGGCAATGGCTAATCTAGACAGACCTTGGGATGATCTTCATCATAGATCTTACCTTTTACCCAAGCTTAGGAGAGTGGAAGCAGAAGAGTTTACTATGACCATGAATGGAGATGTCGCTCGACCTGTTAATCCTTTGGCAACGCATGGAGTATATGTTGAGGGAAACATGGTGAGTATAGCTGCAATGATTCCAATTGATATCTCCAAGACCCTTGGCATCATCAAAAACATCTTCATCAGAGTGAATTGTTCCCCTAGGGAGATTAAAGAGTATACTGAATTATTTAAGGAATTTTGCAACGTTTTCGACTGGTGTTATGAGGAAATGTCAGGCATTGATCCTTGTATTGTTGAACATGAAATTCAAACTTATCCCGACACTAATCTGGTTCGACAGAATCTTCACTTGGTCAACCCTCGAAAGGCAGCAGCTATTAAAGTTGAGGTAGAAAAAATGATCAAGGCTAGTTTAATCTACCCAATTCAATTAATGAAATGGGTGTCAAATCATGTTCTTGTCAACAAAAAGAAAGGTACAATTCGAATGTGCATGGATTTTCATGATTTGAACAAGGCATGCCCGAAATATAACTTTCCCACCCCGTTCATTGATAAGATTATCGATGAATGTGTGGGTTGTGAAGTCTTTTCCTTTATGGATGGTTTCTCAGGGTACAATCAAATTCAGATCAAACCCAAGGATCAACATAAGATTGCTTATATATGTCCTTGGGGTACCTTTTCATATAATAAGATGCCTTTTGGCCTTAAAAGTGTTGGAGCTACGTTTCAATAGGCTATGTTGTTCACCTTTCACAATATCAAACATATAGTCGAGGCATATCTTGATTCTCTCGCGTCACGTTCTCACAAGAGGTCAGATCATCCCGCTCACCTTCGAATTATCTTTTAGGGGTGTCACTACTATAGAATTCGTTTGAATCCCAACAAGTTTCATTTTTTTGTTACGTCACGATGTTTATTGGGCTTTATCATGTCCAACAAAGGGATCATGATCGATCCTCTCAAGGTTGAGGCAATAATTCACTTGCCTCCCCCATGCACAGTTCCACAACTTTAGAGTCTCGAAGGAAAATCTAACTTCTTACGGTGATTTATTTCAAACTATGCCGAAATAACTAAAGGGTTCATGTGTCTTTTGAAGAAAGGGGTCCCATTCTTTTGGGATGAATCATCTCAACACTCTTTCAAAGCGTTGAAAAGTGCCCTGATGTATGCCCCTCTGCTCATCCCTCCTGATTATGGCAAGGATTTCTTGTTATATTTAGTTGCAATAGAGTCTACCATCAGTATGGTCTTGGTTCAGGAGGACGACATGCTCCAAGAACACGTTATATACTACCTTAGTCTAGGCTTAGTCGAACCAGAGCTCAACTATACTAATGTTGAGAAGTTGTCTTTGGAAGTTGTCTACGTTGTCCAAAGGTTTTGTCATTGTATTCTACTCCATAAAACCACTGTCATGGAAGTCATTAATAATTTTCAGTATGTTTTGACATGGCGGGTCATCGGAGGGAAGATTAGTCACTGGATCATTATTCTTCAGGAATTTGATTTGGACTTTGTTTCAGCTAAGTCTAAGAAGTCTTTGGTTTTTGCAGAGTTAATATCGAAACTTCTGATTGAGAGTAGCATAGATATGCCCGAGGAGTCGTTGATCAATGGAGATCTCTTCCTTATTGCATCTTCTAACCCTTGGTATGGAGATATTCTTATGTATCTTCACACTATGAAGTTTCCTCCTTCTTATTCTCATGATGAGCGTCGATGGATACTCCATCAAGCATGAAGTTATGTTATCCTTGATGACACTTTGTATCATCAAGGAATTGACTGCATTCTCCGTCGTTTCCTGACTCATGAGGAGGTAGATCTTGTTCTTAATTATTGCCACACTAGAGCATGTGGCAGTCACTTTTCTGGGATGGATATCACTTATAAAATACTTCGTGTTGGATACTTATATCCCTTGTTAATCAAAGATTGCATAGAAGAATTCAAGAAGTGTCATCTATGTCATATCTTCTCTTGGAAGATATGGGCACACCCTACTCCTATTTTTCATGTTATTGTGGTTGGTCCCTTCACTAAGTGGGGAATTGATTTCACTACATGCCACTCCGTTTCTTCTAGGGGGCATCATTATATAATTGTGGCGGTAGACTGCTTCACCAAGTGGGTCGAATCCATGCAAACATTTAGCAACGATGGGGAAACAGAGGCACTCTTGGTTTTCAACCAAATCATTTCTAGGTTCAGTATACCGAAGGATATTGTCACTGACCATGGCAATCACTTCCAAAATAATATGATGACAAATTTAACACCAAAGCTAGGGTTTAAAATATAACATTCATCACCCTATTATCCACAAGTGAATGGTCAGGTGGAGGTTGTCAACAAGTCTCTTAAGACCATTCTCCAATGGACAATCAATTCGGCCAAGTCGAATTGGCATTTGATGTTATACTCAACACTGTGGGTATATCAAACTTTTGTCAAGACTTCCACAGGATTCTCTCCTTTCCAACTGGTTTATGGGATGGCGACAGTCTTTCCTATCAAGTGTCAAATTCCTTTTCTTAAGTTGGCAGTGGAACTACTTCCTGACACAAATGCGCTTGAATAATGTCTCCTCTCTCTCAAGCGGCTCGATGAACAGTGTCGAGATGCAGCCTTGGATAACGAGACTCACAACGGTCACGTCAAGTGTCAGTACGATCATTCGGTTCGCCTTAGGTACTTATCCGAAGGTGATCTTGTTTTGGTCTATGATAAAGATAAAGATCCCTTAGGGGAAGGAAATTTTAAACCTATGTGGTTCGGGTCATTTAGTATAAAAAAAAATTTGGAAAAAGGTGCTTATGGGTTAGTTGACTTTGAAGGCAATGTGTTTCCTGGGTCCAGAAATGAGATTTACTTAAAGAAGTATTACGCTTAGGTCGGTCACCTGAGTGTGAATTCTTGTATATAGTATGTATATTTTATCTGTAGTATCTTTTTTTTTATGGACGAATAGTTTATTGTGCCTCTGCATTGTGGAAGATGTCAATTGAGTTTGAGGTTTATGTTGGGTTTGAGGACAGTACTAGCCGACACACTTGGAGGTTTTCTTCCATAGCTTGGGTGATCTTCACACCCACTGGTCAGTTGGTATCTTCTAGAGGTGTTTTTCTGGGAGAAGCAACCAATAATGTTTCTGAGTATAGCGTTGTAATAGAATTTCTATGTGATGCTTTGTCACTTGGTATTTCTCACCTCTGGGTTCATTTAGATGTTCAATTGGTAGTGTAGCAGTTAAATGGATTCTACCACATCCACAATCCCACCTTGCACTGATGATTCCTTAGGGTATGCCTCTTGGAACGTTATTTTGATTATATTACATATATCCATGTTCCTAGACACTTTAATCAATTAACTGATACATTGGAAAATCATGTTTTAGATTGGCATCTTTCACACACATAAATATAAAAGAACACAAATATACACACATGTAAATATAATTGTACAAAATGTATTTACTCCATAAGGAAAAAATATGTATATATATAATATGTCCCAAAATGATGTCACAGTACAAAATGTAGGCCATAAAGCCTCAAAAGTGTCAAATATACACTGTCGGGATTAAGCCATCAATACATATGGGAGATAAAAAAATGGGTGCCCTCGGCACGCATAATGTCCAATACTAATCTAATCTCTAGGCATATTGTCCCTAGTATAGTACACTACGGAGTTCGCCAGACACTGGAATAACTAGACCCATGCCCTGGGTACTCCCACTACATGAGTCTACATGGATGGTGGCAGATCCTCGATCTCTGTCATGGGCATGCTATGGGTGAGGGTTGTCATGTTCCTCTCTACCTACCTCAATACTCTCTCATCCTCCACCGATGATGTCCCTACTTCTGTTGGGGCTCCTCCTAGTTGTATTTTCTCTCGAGGATGGCATCAAGTCTGAGGGAAGTCCACTGGCCACATTGGTCCCACAGCTATACATACCAGGTTTTAATTTAGTACTATGACATTACCAAAAACATGTTTTCTTTTGCATTATAAAATTGAAAAATTAAAAAGTTAAAAATTAAAAAAGTTAATACGCACCTATCTCACCCCGTGCTGCACTAGGGAGCATAGGCATGTCCAGGTCTCTCAAGAAGCTAATACCCGCATATGGGTAGTCCTTGATGGCGGGAATCTGGAATTTCCACTAGTTGAAGAACTTGTCATCATATGACTCATGTACCCCTCCTCCTCCGTGACACAACATCAAAGAGACCCATCTACACAGTGTTGGAAAGGAGGCTATGTGTCCCCGCACACCCTCTCTCGGGTTCATGTATGACACTCTTTCAAAGAAGAATGCACATAGTATTGTCTTGAATCCAAAGTTTCTCCTTTGTATCAACTTGCACTATGTCAGCTGAATTTTCATGTAATTGAGCATGTTGGTGCTCCAATCAAATATAATTGGCTGCAGAAACTAAAATGCACAATGCATCTGGGCTCGAGAGGCCTGTTGTAGAGCAACGGATCTTGTCATCTGCTAAATCATGTATAGTACCACTCTCAAAATCATACTCTCGATCTTTTGTATCGACACTTCAGAGCCCACCTTCTCTATGTTGGCCTCACAATACATATCAATATAGTGGGCTATGTTATATGGCCCAGGAGGGAAAGTATCCAAGTTTACCGGTTCACCCCTCCTAGAGTAACTGGTCAACAAGTAAATGTCTTCAGTGGTTGGTGATAGTGATTTTCCTTCTATCATAAAGGCATTTTCATCTAGGATCCAATACTCTACTAGATGGTTCAGAGGTATTGGTTGAGATTTCATAAGGGGACAATGTAAAATTTTCCATAATCCACATTGTTTCAGTGTTTCCACCACCTCTGGGTTGTCCTCAACCATTTGGTCAACCTCTTCATGTTCTCTTTCCCTCCAATGCACATACATCTTGAGTCATGCAACCTGTGACATCCCCAGCCATCAACCTCTGTCAGGTAACGCTACCCAAACAACATTATCTTTACTTGCTAGCTCTGATACCAATTTGTCACCTTCCCGGCCTTAAACCGATAGGCCAGGCAACATTACCTCAGAAACTAACATGCTTGAGCATACACATATATATATGAATATATTTCTAATGCAATTTTAACTAGACACTAACATTTTGTACATACACATATTCTTGTGGAAGCGACAATGACACATACCAATAATTAATGGATGATTTATGTTTTGCTATCACACAGCTTAATGCAGAAATAACAGTAAAAGCATACATGCACTAATCATAGACAAACCATAGATGTAACAACATATATAAATATATATCATGTAAATGAACATAGAAATGGGTACTTATCTTTTAATTGTATACCACCAACTGCGTATAGACCTTCAACGAACCTCCCATCCTTAGACCACATTGCTCATCACACTCAGCAGTGGGTCACCCCCAAGATAGGACTAAACTCCACTTGGTAAGGGATTTCTAGGCTTGGAAGGGACAAAAGGGAAGTCGCATAGAACAACAGGAAGGATTTTTATCCCAGGATCCACTTATGCCCACAACCCACAGATCCTCATTCCCCACACGCCCATTCCACCCCAGGAGAGTACACCTTCACTATTCCAAGTCCATCAGCTACTACACCTCCCTTTCCTTGGGCTTCAGCAACAAGATGGACCGAAAGTCTTAGAGTATTGTAGCTGCTATGGGACTCCCTCCAAGAAAAATCACTTCCCCACCAAACTCTCTCACCTAGGGGAGCTTCTTACAGGCCTGATAACATGCTTCTTCAATTCAGCTCTTAATTCAAATGGAAACAGGGGATGTCAACAAAAGAATTCAGCTAACGCATAGGTGATGGTAACAACTGAAAAATGGGTAAGGACACAGAATATGGCAGCAATCCAAGCTCAGCCAAGGAACTGTTTTGGCATCAATAGCCAACCGCTAATACACAGCACAGGCTCAGGCACAATACAGGTGCGCCAGGCTTCACGGAAAATATGCAGGACAACTCCAGTATCTACAGGTTACAATGGCGCATGCATAAATGGGGAGTACCACGGACTTCCAAGGTGGCTAACCTCACGAGAGTGCAGACAGAATGGTGAAGGGTGGCGAGAATTGTGAGAATCCTCAGAGTCGTGAGAGTCGTGAGAATGGTGAGGGAACCCCCCAACGGGCTAACTTTCCCACCTAAAAATTGCATGCACCCAGGTTGACACATGTCTCCCTAAATCTACATGAGGTCCACTTAACACTCGTCCCCTTTCCCCAGGAACTTAGGACCACATGGTTAAGTCAAACGTTAGCCTCTAAAAAATAATAATATAATATCATTCCTTTAGAGGTAATCCCTCTACCTTAGCCCTTATTCCTGGACACTTATCCCCTTCCCTACCTAGTGTATCTTAATCCCCCATAAGTATTTCTTCATGGAGGGTCTACACGCAACGATGTATTTTTTATTAATGATGTGAGTATTTACATATACAAAATCAGGCTCATTGTCCTTAGCATCTGGCTCACCAGCCTAATAAACACATAAGTCTCTCAGCTTATAACCACTTGGCTCACCAGCCTATAAACATAATTACAATTCAGAAAGGGCTTGGCCTTGGGGTGTTACAATCCCCTCCCTTTATTTTTTCACTATCCTCAGTGCAACTTATTTACACAACAACAACAAGATTTCCAAAATCTTCAAAAATATGTGGTGTTAGCACTAAGAGTCACCCTCTGACTGCAAGAGGATAAGCCCAGTACCCATCAAAATATTTTTGGATTAAAAGGGTGTGAGTGGGTGAGTTAGCGAGACTTTAAGAAAAGGAAAGACAATGGAGATCACTGCAGATCAGTGATGGGCCATTGGCTAAGGAGTCATAAACAGTCTACTCAATGAAGGCATTTAAGCTCCCTATCAGATAAAGGACTTAAATGGTGGTGGGAAGGAGAAATGTAGAAAGTGTCTGAATAATAAACCATAAACAAATGGGAAAGATGACAACAGATCCTCTACCGCCTCAGGAATCCATAAATCAAGGGTTTTACAATGATCCAGACAAGAAGAAAAACGTAGGATGTCTGTTGAACCATGAAAGATGGGCATGACGACAACAGATCCTCCATTGCCTCAGGAATGCATAAATCAGAGAGATTACATTCAGACAGGAACGAGAAATAGAAACGTCTGTTGAACCATGAAAGATGGGCATGATGGAAATAGATCCTCCATGGCCTCGGGAATCCATAAATAAGAGAGATTACATTCAGATAGGAACAAGAAACAAAAACATCTGCTGAACCATGAAAGATGGGCATGATAGAAACAGATCCTCCATATCCTCAGGAATCCATAAATCAAAGAGATTACATTCAGACAGGAACAAGAAATAGAAATGTATGTTGAACCATGAAAGATGGGCATGATGGCAACAGATCCTCCATCACCTCAAGAATCCATAAATCATAGAGATTACATCTAGACAAGAAAGAGAAACAAAAAATGAAAACTAAGAAGATGATCTGATATAACAACTTAAAGGAATCTTCATTAACATAACAATTTACAATCCAGGACCTCAGGCTTACAACAAAAATACAGTCATAAAAAATCTCAGATCTTTCCCCCGGTCTGGGCCAAAGCTACCCCCCTCTTACAAAATCTAAATTGATCTCCTTTATATACTAAGATCATTGTCCGACTCTCATGAGTGTGATCTGATCACTACATTCAAAGCTTTGCATTAGAGCAGTCCTCTGTCAAACTGTGTGATTTCTTCTGTCAGAAACAAGCTCACATTGACATGGGCTTACAGGAAAATCCGTCCACAGGGGGACCTTGGGCTGACAATTCTGTCTCTACGACTAGGACCTCCATGCCTTCCATTTACTGAGTTAGTCGAGGTTTCAAACACCAATCCTTTTTTCATTAACTTCCTTTTCTCTGGATTGCGACACGGCTTAATGCTCAGAGGGCGGCCATGTGCTTCTCTTGGATAGCATGTTATATGAGCATGTGATTGCGGGGCCTCTCAAAGGTGGTTTGGATTTAGACTACTTTTGGGCCCACAATCCATCTCCCTTCACCACGTATCTCTTTTGACTTACCATGGTTTCAATTGTGAGACCTCTCAAGAAAAGTATTGCCCGAGCATGTTGCATTCCCACAATGGATTGTGGTTGTTGATATCATGATCTTGGATGAGGCTTCACGATCAGTGTCTCAAATATGCCCCCTCCAAATCAGTGGATCAGATCTTCCCTTTTCGAATCAACGGTTGAGACCTGCTTCACGATTCAGGTTTTGGACTTTTCAAACCTCAAACCTCCTCTACCTTCTGTCGCTTTTACTTGGAGCTAAAGATATGATAATGCATCACCCCCTGAGATCGAAGGATAGAATATCTTCATGGCTCTGGGCTCTGGGAAAATGAAAACTAAAAATTACTTTCTTCCATGTGATTTTACCCGGAGATATGGATCTGAGGACACATGGCTCTTTCTAATCAACGGCTTAGATTCACTTTGGACCTTCGTCCACTTCATCCCTTCGGGCGCTTCGGCCACTTCGGGACTTCGGGACTATACTTCGTGCAATTTTGGACTTTTGAATGCCTGTGAGCCATTGATTTGAAATGTTCCTTGGAATATCTGTCGCTGAAAGATTAAAACTACCTAATGCTTGTGCTTCAAGCCCGAAATAGACTATTAAGAAAGTTGTGCTTTGTGTTCCTGATTGCGGCCTACGTGAACAAGGACTTGTACGTCTTGCGACCCTTTGATAGATTTATGTGATAACATGTGGATATTCTTCCCTCATAGCATCTTCATGCTCCCATATCGCATCCTCAGGACCGTACCAGGTCCAATGAACCTTTACAAGCTTTACGACCCGATTTCGAAGTTGCTTTCTCTTCCAGTCCAATATGCGCATAAGCTGCACTTGCAAAGCGCCTTCTTGTTCCACCTAAATCACATTCCAATCAATCACATGATTAGCATCAGGTATATAATTCTTGAGCAATGATACATGAAATACATTATGAATAGTCATGGATGTAGGTAATGCAAGCATATAAGCTATTGGTCTGATCCTTTCTAGGATTTCAAACGGTCCACAAAATATGGCTACCAACTTGGAACAGCTTCCCAGATTCAGGGAACTTCTGGTGGCTTTCACCTTTAGGAAAACATGATCACCCACTTTACACTCTCTTTGTTTTATGCCTTTGTCTTCATAGCTTTTATGTCTATCTTGGGAAGCCTTCAAATTTTGTTTAATCTTCATCATTTTCTCTTCCATTTCCTTGAGCAACTCTGGCCCAACCACTACTCTATCAACTGGGTTGTCCCAGCTTACTTGGGTGTTTCACTTTCTTTCATAAAGTGCTTCGAACGGTCTCATCTTCAATGATGCTTGATACCCATTGTTGTAGAAAATTCTACCAAGTGTAGATAATATTCCCATTTAGATGGTTTTTCCATCACATACATCCTTAGCATATCTTCTATCACTTGGTTTACTCTTTCTGTTTGTCCTTCTTACTCAGGATGATAGGCTGTGCTAAAGTTCAGGTTCGTTCGGAATCCCTTGAATAATCCTCTCCAGAACTTTGAGGTAAACTTTGGCTCTCTGTCAGACATAATTGTCTTGGGAATACTATGCAGTCGTGCTACTTCCCTCATATATATATCAGCAACGTTAGTTTCCCTGTGAGTAGTCTTCAATGGAATAAAATGGGTGGCCTTAGTAAGCATGTCCACTACTACCATGATTGCATCATGTTGCTTGCTTGTTTTGGGCAATCCTATGATGAAATTCATTGTTAAAACTTCCCATTTCCACTCAGGAATGGGTAATGGCTATAACAAACTTGTTGGGTGTCTATGCTCAGCCTTTACCTTTTGACATTCCAAACACTTGGCAATAAAATCGGCCACTTCTTTCTTCATGCCCGGCCAATAATATTGGCTTTTGACTGCTAAATTTTTTTTATGATATCCCGGGTGTACCACATAAGGTACATTGTGCATTTGTTTTAAAATCGCACTCCTCAATTTAGAAGAATTGGGTACATAAACTATGTTTCTGTATAAGAGGATTCCATCAATTCTCAATTCGTAATCCTCAATGTGTTGCTTCATTTTACCTTGCTGCAATTTTGTTACCAATTCCATGTACTGCAAATCTGATTTTGCAACCTCCACAATTTTGTCTTTCAAATCTGATTGGCATGTGCTATTGGTTGTAGCATGCAACTCATGCACTCTTCTGTTGAGTGCATCAACCACTTTGTTCTCTTTCACCTTGATATTCTTTATATCAAAGTCATATTCACTGAGAAACTATAACCATCTTCTTTGCCTGGAATTTAGAGTTGGTTGATCAAATAAATATTTCATACCATTATAGTCTATCCTAAGCTCAAACCTCTTTCCCATGAGGTAGTGCCTCCACTTCTTCAAAGCGTGCACTATGGCTTCCAACTCCAAATCGCGAGTGGCATAGAGCCTTTCATGCTCCTTCAACTTCCTTGATTTATAACATACAACAAACCCATTTTGATTGAGGAATCCACCCAGTCCTTCTTGACATGCATATGTGCATACAATGAAGTATTCATTTGGATCTGCAATCCTCAGAATTGGAGCACTGGTTAACAGTTGCTTCAATTGTTGGAAGCTTCTTTCACATTCTTTTTTCCATTGAAATTTCTTCCCCTTCCTTTGCAAGGAAGTGATAGGGTGAGCTATTCTCGAAAACCCTGCAATGAACCTTCTATAGTAGCCAGATAGACCCATAAAGGATATGAATTCTATCACATTATTTGGCACTGACCATTCTCTAATAGCTTCTATATTCTCAGGATTCACTACTATCCCATCCTTTGAAATGATATGCCCCAAGTAGTGAATTTTGTTTTGATAAAATGAGCACTTTCTCAATTTGGCATACAGCTGATGCTCCCTTAGAACTTGCAACACCATCCTCAAATGATGATCACGCTCTTCTTCCAACTTGGAATATACAAGGATGTCATCCAAAAAGACAATGACAAACTTGTCTAAATATTCTCGGAAAACACCATTCATTAAGCACATGAAAACAGTTGGTGCATTTGACAACCCAAATGGATCCATTGTGAACTCATAATAACCATACCTTGTTTTTAAGGCAGTCTTGTTGATGTCTTCCTCTTTAATCCTTACCTAATGGTAACCTAACTTGAGATCTATCTTTGAAAATATTCTAGCGTCCTTCAACTGATCGAAGAGATCATCAATCTTTGGCAGAGGATACTTGTTCTTTATAGTCACTTTATTCAACTATATGAAATCAATGCACAATCTTAATGTCCCATCTTTCTTCTTTACAAACAAGACTGGGGCACCCCAAGGTGACACATTTGGGCGTATATACCCCTTCTTCAGAATCTATTCAAGCTTCATTTGCAGTTCCTTTAGCTCTGGTGTGCTCATTCTGTAGGGAGTCTTTGACATTAGAGCTTCTCGAGGAATTACATTTATAGAGAAATAAATATGTTTCTTTGGGGGTAGTCCTGGTACCTCCTTGAACACATATTCAAAATCTTTCAGGACTGCATGATCCTCCAGATTTGGCACCTTATCCTTAGATGCTTCCTCCATATGGGATGAAAATATTTGACAACCCCTCCTGTAACACTTCTTCAGCTGCATTGCTAATATTTCTCTGACAGCAACTACCCTGGGAATTCCTTGGAATGCTCTCTGATTTCCTTCCTCATCCAAGCAAGTGAATGCCTTGTTATGGCAGTCTAAAATGGCATGGTGTTGGTCCAACCAATCCATACCAAATAGGCAATCATATGATCCCAAAGAAAAGATGTTCAAAACTTCCTTGGTACTCAGTCCATTCATGCTCACTGGACATGATTTAACCAACTCAACAACTTTCCTCTTGGCTCCTATAGCTAGCTATACCAGCCAATATTTCTCATTCTTGCTTCTTGGAAAACATAATATTTCCACAACTTTAGGATATATGTAACTATGACTAGCTCCTGAGTCTATTAAAATAGTAAAGGCATGGTTATTGATCATACCTTCAACTTCAATCATGTGTGATTGAAACTCATCTTGCTTGTTGTCCAGGGATGCATAGATTCTTGGTACTCTTTTTCCCATGTCCTCCACTATTTCAGCTTGTTGAACATTGTGAACAACTCTCACCTTGTTCTTTCTATGAGGACAATCTCTATACCTATGATATCCTTTTCAACCCCAACATTTCATAGGTTTCGGCCTTGGCCTTTTCCCACCTACTTCAGCCATCCTGGGCTCTCTCAAAATTGGTTGTCCTTGAGGGATATTCCTGAAAAATGGTGGTTTGTTTCCCTTTTTCCTCTGCTCCCTCTTAAACTTCTTCTTGTCTTCCCAATATTTTTGGAAAGTAGGATTTTCTTTTTGTTTATCATATAATCATTTTTCTCTCCTTATAGTTTCTTCCATAGTTTTAGGATCATCATACTGGATCTTGTCACTCATGGAAGATCGAAGCCCACTCAGATACCTTTGAATCTTAATAGTCTCATCCTTGATGAAGGGTACATACTTCAAAAACTCCAAGAATCTTCTTTCATACTCATCAATGGACATACTTCCCAGCTTGAGTTCCAAGAACTCTTTCATTTTCTTGTCATAATACCTCTTAGTTAAGTACTTATTTTCAAAATGTCTCTTGAATTCCCTACATGTAACATTCTTCTCTCTGACGTCTTGTACTTTCACAAGTTGATCCCACCATATGGATGCCTTTCCTTTAAGTTGGTAGATGTCAATTCTTCCCTCTGCATGAGAATAATAGTTATGCAGTTGGAAATATTTCCTCATGCCCAGCAGCCATGCCTCAACATCTTCATCTTTCTTGTGGTCTCCATCAAAAGTAGGAGGCTTGATTTTATTCATTTCACCCTTCAGTTCATCCACTTCAGATATCCTATGCTCTCTGGAAGGAGATGGACTTGAATTGTTGTGCAGCCTCCTTTTGGAATGCCTTCAGGAGTGCTGGCAATGTCTACTACCAATTCTTCCTTTTCTTTCCTCATCAGGGGTCCCGTGATTCTCTGATTTGCTGGAGCCACTCTCTTTATCCAATTTCTTTTCAATTCTTTCCAGGCTTTGCATCAGCTTCATATTGAAGTCTCCTTGTTGCTCATTGTCTCTCATAAGCCTTTTGTTATATTCCTGGTGCATTTGGACATCTTTTTGCAAATTCTTAATGATTTTCATCATGTTCACTTCCTTATCTATTTCTTCTCCATGCCCATTGGAATTTGTTCCTTCAATTCCCAAATGGACATCCATTCCTCTAACTTCATCCTTTGAACTGTAGGCATCATGTGCCTCCTACATTTCTCTGTACTATGCAACAACTCGGTTCAGCTCTTTCAATTGTTAACTCTACAAAAATGTGTAGTCAACCGAATTTTTGGCAGGCTATCAGTCTTTAATAATTTTCCATAGGAACTTAAATAATATGATTCAACAGAAAGAATATTAGACTCCATTATCGGTGGCTCAGCGTTGATCAAGAATACCCATGATTCTATCTCTAAACCTCGTTATGTTCTGCAACAATTCACCATTCGGCGCTAGCCCCTTCTTCTTTAGCCCTTGGTTCACATGTGACAACAGCTGTGACCCAGTGCTAATGATTTTGGTGCTTATCCGAAGTGTTGAAACTTCGGGATCTGGAGCTTCAGAGGTTTCCATTTTTCGCACGTCACAACGTCATAAAACAATGAACTATAGAACGTGCAAATAATGGTGGATCTATGGTCCACATTCCTTGCTCCGATCTATGGTGGATAGGAGCTTTGGAATTCAGGCTTCGGCGGTATCCAAGGCACTCCCAAACAAATCTCTCGAAGTGTTGAATTGGAAAAATCATGAACTAGGGTGGATCAACAGTCCACGATGACTCTGGTGCTTCGACCTTCAGGAGTTCTCAACCCACGTGACCCCACTTTTCCTTGAAGTGGCTATCCTCCGCAGGTTCTTAACTCACTAACATGTGGCACACATCCCATGTGTCTATGTCATCCTTGGTGATGTCAACATGGCCACATCACTTCGAGAATTTAGAATATTTTACCTTAGCATTCCTCAAATCTCATAAACTCTGAATTTCTGATCTACTTTACCTTTCAAGGTCCACATGGTACAACTGTCAAAAATTAAGTTGGTGTCACGTGGCCCCACATGTCAGATTTATTTTGGTCTAATAGGGTCATCAAAGTTCCATTCTGACTGACATGTGGTAGGACTAAGGAAGTCTGTGTCACCCTAGGTGACGACATCATGTCGTGTCACTTTAGGACTTCAAGATTCGAGAGTTCGGAAGGATTCACCTTAACACACCTAGTTTCTTGTGAAGTGTCGAGCTCCTAAATATGTTGATCTGTAGTCGTAGCTTACCCCTTTCTCTTAGCTTGATCTATGGCTCTGATATGACTTCGGCCAATCCAATAGTCCAACACTTCTTCCTGGATCTACGGTTTAGATCCTCTCTGGAACTTCGGAACTTTGGGCTTTGACCTCTTTTCTTACAACACATAAATTTTCCAAAGTCACAAAGTTTGAAGGACTTTGCGGTTTAACTTTTATACACCTTCTCTTGATATGACAATTGTGAAGGGTCTTCCTTCTCCTGAACAGATCCTACGTCCTAATTTCAACCTCGCAGCTCAACACAACGATTGTTGCAACTCCTTTATCTGTTTCCATTCCATAAACTGTTATACCTCCTAAGCTTCATAACATGGCCAAGGTATTCTCTTGGCATCCAGGGATGTTATGAACCTCGAGTTTTGTCCCTTTCGAAAAAAATTCACTCTAAAATCTTGTCTCGTTAAGCACTAACATGGCCCATCCAGGCTCAGTGTCGAAACCATGGCTCTGATACCAATTTGTGACGTCCCCAGCCATCAACCTCTATCGGGTAACGCTACCAAAACAACCTTATCTTTACTTGCTAGCTATGATACCAATTTGTAACCTTCTCGGCCTTAAACCGATAGTCCAGGCAACATTACCTCGGAAACTAACATGCTCAAGCATACACACACAAACACACACACACACACACACACACACACATATATATATATATATGAATATATTTATAATGCAATTTTAACTAGACATTAACATTTTGTACATACACATATTATTGCAGAAGCGACAATGACACATACCAATAATTAACAGATGATTTGTGTTCTGCTATCACACAGCTTGATGCATAAATAACAGTAAAATCATACATGCAGTAATCACAGACAAACCATAGATGTAACAACATATATAAATACATAGCATGTAAATGAACAGAGAAATGGGTACTTATATTTTAATTGCAGACCACCAACTGCATGCAAACCTTCCACGAACATCCCATCCTTAGACCACGCTACTCATCACGCTCAGTAGTGAGTCACCCCCGACCTGGGACTAAAATCCATCGGGCAAGGGATTTCTAGACTTGGCAAGGACAATAGTGAAGTTGCACAAAACAACAGGAAGGATTTTTATCCCAGGATCCACTTACGCCCACAACCCACAGACCCTCATTCCCCACATGCCTGTTCCACCCTACGAGGGTACACCTTCACTATTACAAGTCCATCGACTATTACACCTCCCTTTCCTTCGGCTTCAGCAATAGGCTGGACCAGAAGTGTCAGATTACTATAGTTTCTACAAGACTCCCTCCAGGAGAACTCACTTCCCTAGAAAACTCTCTCACTTGGGCGAGTTGCTCAAATGCCTGACAACCTGATTCTTCAATTCAACTCTTAAGTCAAACGGACATAGGCGATGTGAACAACAGAATTCATCTAATGCATAGGTGATGGTAACAACTGAAAAATGGGTAAGGACACAAAATATGGCAGCAAGAAAAGCTCAACCAAGGAACTGTGTTGGCAGCAACAACCAACCGCTAAGACACAGCACGGGCTCAAGCACAATATAGGTGCATTGGGCTTCACAAGAAATATGCAGGACAACTCCAGTATTTGTAGCTTACAATGGCACGTGCATCACTGGGGAGTACAGTGGACTTCCAGGGTGGCTAACCTCATGAGAGTGCAGACGAAATGGTGAAGGGTGGCGAGAATCGTGAGAATCGTGAGATTCCTCAGAGTCGTGAGAATGGTGAGGGAACCCCCCAATGGGCTAACTTGTGTTAAGAACCAAATATCAATATAGCATAGAAAAACCTTAGAATAAGTACTCAACGCCTTGAAAAAGAGATAATTTTAGATAATAAGCCTCTTCAAGGGGGCAACCTCCTTTTACCCCACATAAATGTTCAAGTACAAGATGATTCCAAATGAAAATGTCTCCTTGGTATATATAGGAGACTAGGAGGTATAATTATAACTAATGGAATAAAGTTGGCGTAAATAAAATAACATTACTAATCTAATATGCCCCAATTAAGGAGTAATGAGCCAATATTAGGACTTATAATGCCCCTCCCCTTGAGACAAGTGTTGTCCGAAATGCTTGAGTAACTCTGGAAGCTTCTATATAAAAGACTCATCTTCCCAAGTGGAATCTCCAGCTGGTAGTTTCCTCCATTTAATGAGATACTCTAAAATGGATCTATTCCTCAGCTGGCGAATTCTTGTGTCAGTGATGGCTTCAGGATCTAATATGATTTTTCCTTCCTTGTCAAGTTCTGGCAATATAGTTTGAACTGGGATCTTGTCACCTATAACCTTCTTTAA
>SNQJ01S0157402.1:22163-39707 GCA_010110895.2 Picea sitchensis
TATCCAACTTAGCTTCCATTGAATCCATCTTAGTATCCAACTTAGCTTCCATTGAATCCATCTTATTTTGTAGTTCATTTATGTCCCTACGCATTTCTTCACCTTCATCAAGAGTCCAAGTAGGATTGTCTGGAAGCTTATTTGGTGTAAAAGTTCCCTTTTTTTGGTTGCATGTTGACCAAGTATCACTTTAAACCTTGATTTTGAGGTGGTTTTGCTCAACAATCTTCCTTTTAGTGTATCTCCAAAATTTCATTCCTTCTGAGTATGAGATTTTATTTTTTGTAGGTCTCTGATATTTCTTCTCTTCAATGCCCCAGGTCTGATAAAAATTGGATGTGCCAAGTGGAATTTACGGTAACTTCCCCACAACTTGCTAATTTTTGTCCTTTCCAGAAGATCTCACTTGTATAGCATTCCCCGCGCAAAATAATTTATATAAAATTCTGAAAGTTGTACCAGAACTCCTACAATCTTTCCATTATCCAATTCAACTAGTATCACTCAATTTGGATACTCTAGGAAGAATTTATGATTGTTTTACCCGGAACACCTGCTTGAGACTAGTCAATAGGACTAGTCAGATACCCTATCTTCCACAGGGTGTATATACAAATTTAAGATGACCCTAAAGCTAAAATTGCTACCACAGATACCTTACTAATTTATGAGAATAGCCTCCAAATTTTAGGGTCTGAAACATTGCAGAAAAAAAATTATAGCGAAAATTCTGTAATGACTCAATTCAGGATGATTCTAGAACCCTATCTTAAAAGCGTTGCATCTATGAAAGTATAAGGCCTCAAGAGCTGAATTTTTAACCCAACGTACCTTGATCCATCTACTAAATATCCTTCGAGCGGTTCCTTTTGAATAATTGTAGAAAAACAGTTATAGTGAAAATTCCATGGTGTCTCAGATGTAGCAGCGAAACCCCAAGACCTTGAGCTCTGATACCATATGTTAAGAACCAAATATCAATATAGCATAGAAAAACCTCAGAATAAGTAATCAACGCCTTGAAAAAGAGACAATTTCAGATAATAAGCCTCTTTGAGGGTCCAACCTCCTTTTACCCCACATAAATGTTCAAGTACAAGATGATTCCAAATGAAAATGTGTCCTTGGTATATATAGGAGACTAGGAGGTATAATTACAACTAATGGAATAAAGCCGACATAAATAAAATAACATTACTAATATAATATGCCCCAATTAAGGGGAAATGAGCCAATATTAGGGCTTAACAACTTGCCCACCTAAAAAATCCATGTGCCCAGATTGAGATATGTCTCCCTAAAGTTGTATGAGCTCCACTTAACACTCATCCCCTTTACCCAGGAACTTAGGACCACATGGTTAAGTCAAACCTTAGCCTCTAAGAAATAATAATATAATATTATTCCTTTAGAGTTAATCCCTCTAGCTTAGCCTCTATTCCTAGAAACTTAGCCCCTTCCCTACCTAGTAGAGCTTAGTCCCCGATAACTCTTTCTTTGTGGAGGGTCTACACGCAATGATGTAATTTTGATTAATAATGCGAGTATTTACATATACAAAATTAGGCTCACTAGCCTTAGCATCTGGCTCACCAACCTAATAAACACATAAGTCTATCATCTTATAACCACTCATCTCACCATCCTATAAACATAATTACAATTCAGCAGGGGCTCGGCCTTGGGGTGTTACACAACCATTTTGGGAGTTAGTGTTTCTTGTTTTCCAATTTTTTGAGCATGTAAATGCCATTTTTTATGACAGTCACGTATGTATGCCTGATGAGAGTGTCTCGTCCTATTTACATACATACACTGACTGTGAAAAGAACGCGTACACACACAATCGTCTCAAATTTTGGAGCGTGTGGCCCCCAAATCCTTCTAAAAATTGAAATAAATGAATGGAATTGCAAGTAAAGGGAAGGAGTACCTAGTCGGCCCAAGAACGAGTCGATTTCATCCACCAATGTTCTCCAAATTTCCAATTGAAGCAAGAGGGTTTTGACTAATTTTGGGAATTTTCAAAGTGCAATGGTAAAAATGACCCTTTTTACCTCTATTTATAGACTTTTTGACCCTATTTTGATCTGGTTTGGCTCTTAATTATTCTCTTTTTGTTGCTTGGTGGATGTTTTGGTTCTTATTGGTGATATTTTGGTCATTTAAACACATTTTATCCTTTGGTTTTGGTATTATTTATGGATGGGTACTACTTATACAATCTTGTGACAAAGTTGTGATTTCTCCATTTGCATCTAGGATAGGTTTACACCACCTTGTATTTTTCATTCTATTGAATATTTTCACATTGCCATAGGATCGACCCCACCGAAGTGTGACATAGAACCTTCTATGTGTTAGAATATAGAAGATTTTGCTCATTTTACCATTGACAATACCCTCATCACCCAACCATAGGCCTAAGCCACCCTCCGAGCACCTTGACCTTGACAGAGAAGAGAATACTGGTAGCAATCCAATAGCCAAGAGAGGCTAATGCAACAAGCAATAATAGAAACCAAGATGATCAGATAATCCCACCCAGAAAGCTAGCGCTCCCCTTTCCTAGCTCTCCCAAAAAACTTGCGCACCAAACTATTGTTGCCTGCAACTGCCTGCACAGAAACTCAACTACCTGCGCAGAAACTCAACTGCCTGTGCAAAAACTAGCTCTCTCTGCAACTGCTTAGATAATGAAAATGAGAACTAGCGCCATGTATTTATAGGGAACTGGGCAGGCTCACTTGGGCCGACTTCTCCTTTTGGGTATTAATAAATTCATAATAAATATATTTATTCAGCCGACAACTTGTCTAGGGTTTCCTTAACTTCTTTGCTTCCTTTTGCAGTATTCTAATCTCATCATAGGTCACAATAGAGGTTCATACCTCCCAAAGCTACCATAATATTAACACTCCCTCCTAGCTAGGGAGGTATGGTCTTGAGCACAAACAGACCATTCAACTGGTACATCATGAGCATCGTCATTATTATCCAACTAGATAATCTCCTATGACAACTGGTACAATATCAACTGATAGAACACACATGTTTTTATCTATGGTAGTATGCAACTACTCAAATTGTGACGTGCAGTCACAATCACTGGAACAAATCCACTACAGTAGTATATCTCTATTGTCAAGAGACAACTAGTATCAGCAACATCACCATCAATGTCATCAGTTGCATCATCTCTCGAAACCATACTCCATCTGAGTAATCAGATATGATGTTGAATAAGTCACTCACGTCATAGAGTGATACAAGAGCCAATCTTCTAATCCTATAAGAGTAAATTTTCTGAACCATTTTTCATCTGGGAAATCTCTGTCCTTTGCTCATCCATCTAGTTGATAGTCATTTCTAAAGTTGTTGATGGTCTTCAAGGCAATCAGAACACAATAGAGCACAATTGTGTCTATTCATAGTAGTACATGACTACAATCCAGTGGTATACTATCACACCAAGTAGCAAACAAGTACTTGATCAGTAACATATAGCTACGAACAGTAGAACACATCCACCATAGTAGTATACATATACTATCACATAGTTTTCATAACAAACATATAATAGAAACCTGTATAGAGACAATGTTATGATATAAATTGATTTGTCTGGGCTAATATTTCACTCACATCTGTGACCTTGGAAAGAATATTTTCCTCAAATATGGAACATATCCATCACAGTAGTATATCTCTACTATCCAGAGACAAGTTGTCTCCATAACAATCATCTGATGACAATCTGCATAGAAAATATTGTTAAGAATAAATTGAATCATCTGGGCCAATCTTTCACTCACATCTATGAGATATGAAATAATATCTTCCCTCAGCATAGAACATCAACAATGGGCTATCTGCCCTATTCTTCTCAAACAAGGAAGAATGATTGTTTCTGATTTCTGAACCTGGACTATTCCTCACCCTCGGCCATTCTTCCTACACCAAACAAGGTGTGCCCTGGATAGAATGTATAAACCCTAAGGAATATCTATGTCTGGACCATTCCCCACCCTGGGCCATTCTTCCTACACCAAACAAGGTGCACCCTGGATAGAATGTTCAACCCTAAGGAATGTCTATCTTGGACCGTTCCCCACCCTGGGCCATTCTTCCTACACTAATCAAAGTGCACCCTGGAGAGAATGTCTGCCCTAAGGAACATCTGTCCCTGATTGTTGAACCTGGACCATTCCCCACCCTAGGCCATTCTTCCTACACCAAACAAGATGCACCCTGGATAGAATGTCTGTCTAGACCATTTCCTCTGTTAACCACAAGAGGAAAAGACTATCATGTATCAACCTTCAAAATGGACCATTCCTCATGTTAACCACAATGAGAAATCATTGTCCGGCGAGGCGGGCTAGTCTTCTAAGTAACCCTCAAGAAGAGAGACTTCCCTGGACCACTCCCCATGTTAACCACAATGGGAAGTCGTTGTCTATGATACATAAGAAATCAGACTACTTCTCATGTTAACCACAATGAGAAGTCACTGTCCGTCAGAATTAACAATCCACTTTCTGAACAGGAAAGCATCTGTCCAAGATGAACTATGAATGTTTTCAATAGTATTTTCAGTTCTCCCTCCCAACCTCGGAGTCATTTCTTTCTTTTCCAATAATTTTCCATGATCTCTAGCTTGAGTACGCAAAATCTTTCATCTTGGATAGAAGCTTTACCAAAGTGCCTGCTTATCTGCTCATCTGTGGAGTTATGTATTGGAATACCATTTTCTCCTTTCTAGACTTCATCATGGATAATGTAATGCTTGATTTCAAATGTACTTTGGTCTGGAACACTATGAAGGCTTCATGTAGATCTGAACAATAGAGTATATCAAAGTTGGAAAAGTGGAACATGTGGCACTTCTTCTATCATCATGAGATCTGATCTATTGAGTAACAATATCTTTGTTATAGAGATTCTTCACCACGCTTCTACTGTGCATTGGAGGTTCTTCATCAAGTTTTTCTTTCATCTGTGTACAAGGATCTCTTCCTGGTATGCCTCAAGGTCTTGAGGTTTCTCTTCATACGTTCTTTATTCAATTTCTCTAGAGAACAGTCTTTGCATTCATCTTGATATAGAACTCCAACCCATATATGATATAATGACTCATGTAGAGGTTTACCGGAACGAGCAATCAACGTAGTCTTCTCCCTCCATCTAGGAGAACCTCTAGTTCTAGATCTTGTAATGCTTTCATTCATAAGTATTCCATACATTGTTCTTCATCACGGCTTTCAGTTTTGCTTGATTGCTTTCATATCATGCTGGTAATCTTGTGATTCTTGATATAGTGACTAGTTGTTCATGCTTCTCTTCTTTCTTGGAATCTTCATGTTCTTTCTTATGTTTTTCTTTGGATCTTGGGTCCATGAATTTTCTTGTAGATTCCATGCACTAAAGATTCCACTTCTTTCTTTCATCATAGGATCACGGATTGGAATGGACAACCAATCTTTTCTTGTGAATATGTATTGTATTTCATGGCTACTACTATGGATGTATACTTCATCATCTTCAATGGATCATAGGATTAGCTCCCTCCTAATCCTTAATTCACGTATGAGTTCATATAATCATCTCCCTCCGTCTAATAGAGTCCATGCTTCCATCTGCATCCTTGTTGTCTTCTGCAATACATAATCGGCTCCCTCCGTCTGACAGAGCCCATGCTTCCATCTGCATGCTTGTTATCTTCTAGGTTTCTTCAAGATTGATTTTGATTTCGGCTTCTCTTGTAATGGCTTTCACATGATATCATTTCTTGTACAACAAACCTTATCTTGTTTTTCTTCCATAGATATAGTTCTTCTTGGAACACATTATCTTCCAAGAGATAGATATACAAGATATGTATAGAGACGATGCAAACAAGATATGTACAGGAAATAAGAAGAGTATTGTTACCTTTTTAGAAGAAGAAGTTTCTTCCGTCCAGTTTAGTCTTCTTTGTAGATTCATTTTCTTCGAAAACTGATGCTTCATGTGTCTCTTTTCTTTTTTTTCTTTTTTTTTTAGCTCGGGACAATGACTCTTGTAGTGACCATACTTTCGACAGTTGAAGCATTGTATTTCTGAGATATCTTTCTCTTGTTTTGGCTTCTTCTTTGAGCCAAACCTTCTTTTGTTCCTGAAGTTCTTGAATCCTGCTGTGAAGGCTTGATCATCGTACTTATTTTGAGGTTTCTCTTTTTCACTAATCCTTGATTCTTCTTGAGCACAGCAAGTCCAAAGTTCTTCAAATGTCGGGTACTCCTTTATTGTGGTCATGCTTGCGGCAAATGCATCCCACGTCTTGGGAAGACCATTGAGTACTATGTTCACCAATTACTTCTCTGAAATGATCTCTCCAATAGCTTGTAGTTGATCTCTTAGCTGAGACATCCTCACAAAGTATGAGGTTATGTTGTCATCATTATTCATCTTCGTGTCACGGAGCTCATTCTTTAGACTCATCACTTGTCCAATGTTTCTGACTGAGACGATATTTGTTAGGGAATCGTACATCTTCTTCTATGAGTAAATATGGGAGATGTAGGGTATCAAGTGGTCTTTTATAGACTCCACTATGATACTCATGGAATTGATGTCAACGTCTTTGAACTTCTCCATAACTGCAATGTTCTGCAGTTCCTTCTCTTTTCCTTCTTCAAACTCTAGCTTCACGATATTTCCTTTCACGATATCCAGCACTTTATTCTTGGCAAGGATGAGGTCAACCCTTGTCTTCCACGCTCTAAAGTTAGAGGCTCCATCTAACTTGTTCTCTGACTTCATAGAATAGGTCATGGCTGCTTTGACTTGGCCAAACCCTAGATTTGACCAGAAAATCAAACTTCACGTCTTGGCCTTCTGAGAGTGCCAGGAGATGCGCTTGGTTGAGGCGAGTAGCCTAGTGTGCCTGGATCTGAGAAAATCCAACTTTTACCCTTCCAAACTTGATTTGCGGATTTTTGGACTGGTGCTTCTAGATTTCTGGTACCTATAGTACTCTAGTACTTCTGTGAAACTAGGGTTTCACTTTCTAGGAGATCCAGCCACTAAAAATGTGCGTTGATGATGTCAAATTGATCCTTAGGGGAGCATGCACTTTTCTATCTGGAAATTAGGTCAATCCCTTCATTCAAGGTGCTTCAACAAGAAGGTTAGGGTTTCTGCAACTGCTTCTGCTAGTAACCCTAGCTTAAGAGTTCTAGAATTTTCTCCTGCTAGTAACCCTAGCAGAAGTTCCTCAACGAGCTCATTATCCTAGCGGTTATGCTTCCTTCCAGTGTTTACGCTAACTAAAGGAGGTGTGGGCCCATAACCTATTAGAATATAGAATATTGTGCTCGTTTTACCATTGACGATACCCTCGTCACCCAACCATAGGCCTAAGCCACCCTCCGAGCACCTTGACCTTGACAGAGAAGAGAATACTGGTAGCAATCCAATAGCCAAGAGAGGCTAATGCACCAAGAAAGAATAGAAACCAAGTTGATAAGATAATCCCACCCAGAAAGCTAGCGCTCCCCCTTCCTAACTCTCCCAGAAAACTTGCACACCAAACTTCTTTTGCCTGCAACTGCCTGCGCAAAAACTCAGCTGCCTATGCAGAAACTGGCTCTCTCTGCAACTTCTTAGATAATGAAAATGAGAACTGGCGCCCTGTATTTTTAGTGAACTGGGCAGGCTAACTGGGGACAACTTCTCCTTCTGGGTATTAATAAATTCATAATAAATATATTTATCCAGCCGACAACTTGTCTAGGGTTTCCTTAACTTATTTTCTTCCTTCCGGAGTATTCTAATCTCACCATAGGTCACAATAGAGGTTCATACCTCCCGAAGCTACCATAATATTAACACTATGTTGCTTTAGAAGTGTCGTAATTAGGTGGTAGAGCCTTTCCCTCCATAGATGCCCTAGGTAGATCCTTGTGTTTCATTTCGGTGTCCATGATGTGAGTTTCATGTAGGCTCGGGAGTCCTTCTTAGCCCCATCATGACTCAGTTTTCAGCCTCATTTCTCTTCTCAAATGATTTTTTTGGATTCAACCCTTGGGAATCACCTAGAGCATGGTTTGTTTCCTTTCAAGCTCATTTAAGCTATGAAAGTGACATCTAGCAAGAGATTATTTATCCTTTTTGTCCTTGCATAGATTACATACGAAAAGGAGCCCCCTTGGAGTCTCCTTTAAGCCCTTTTCAGACTCCCTATAATTGAAAATATTTACGATCAATATTGTTTCCCTTCATGCTCGTCAAACTGAAATTTGAAGGCACATCTGTTCGATGATATTTTACCCCTTTTTCAGTCTGGATGGCTAATTGACAAAAAAGGTATGCCCTAGGAGCCACGGTTCACTAGGAGAATTTTCTCAGCTATAAGTTTACCCCTTTTTCAGGCTTGAGGAACTAAAGTGACGCAAAAGGGTCATTCTCCTTGGTTTTGGTTTATCTCTTTTTTAGGCCTTGGAGATTATTTACAAAAAAGGACACCCCTAAAGTCTTCTTTAAGCCATTTTCAGACTCCCTTAACAGGAAAATATCGTTGAGTGGCCTTGTTTCTTTCACACTCATTAATTGGTCTAGAAAGAACATCTATTTGGCATAAGTTTAACCCTTTTTCCATCCAATAGATTAACTAGGAAAAATGAATACCTTAGGGGATACATCCCACCGAGTGAGTTTTCACAAGTATAAGTTTATCCCTTTTTCGGGCCTAGGGAACTAAATTTACAAAAAAAGGAACTATAGCAGGGATGATTTTAGGGGATAAATTTTGCTCATGGGCTAATTTTCCATGGTTTTTCCCAAAAAAATATTCGCTATTCTAAAAATGATTTGCCCATATTCTACAGGATAAAATTATTTTACCTTAAAAATTGCCAAAATTTTATACAAACTATATAAAATCCTTACAAATTTGAATATTTTTATAAAAATATCGCCAAGAATTTTGTAGTTGGCATATGAAGGATTAGTTAGATTCGCCAAGGTTTCTACATTTTAAAATAAATTTCCATCCTTAAAATCATCCTTGAACTATAGTTCTCCGATATAATTTTAAACCTTTTTCAGACCTCGGAGACTCAACTTACGAAAAAGGTGCACCTTGGGAGATTCATCTTGCCGAGAGAGTATTCCCAAGTATTGTTTTATACTTTTTCGGGCTTGGGGATCTAACTGTACAAAAAAGAACACTTTGGAGTCTTCTTTTAGTGTTTTTCAAACTCTCTAAAATTGAAAAACCATCGAGCATACCTTCTCTAGGCTTGTAAAACTTTACAATGAAGAAGTCTCATTGTGTCATTCTGTAATCGCATCACATGTATCATTCTTGCATATTTGGCCTAATGTCGGTTCCATTTTGCTATTACTAAACCTTTAGAGCATTCCTTAGGTGCAATCCTTGTAGCATTTTTTCTTTCACGATATGACACCTTGACCCATGGAGGAATTTTCCCAAGTGTCTTTATCCTGCACATGTCTCCTTGCACTGAGAATTAGTATGTCCCATGCGCTTGGAACTAGTTTTCTTGCATGCTAAACTCATTCCTCCTTTGTAATGTATCATTCTTTTATTCTTTTTCAAGCTCATTAAATACGTGAAAAAGACAAAAAAATCAAATATTCCAAAAAGAGGGGATGGGGAAACATTCTCTTTTGTTGGCAGCAATCTAGTCACCCTTGGACAAAGCACATCCTTCAGTTTGTTCTGTAAGCATTGGGATATAGTATGGCCTTAGGAATTTGTTCTCATTACATAGAGTTGTGTCCTCCTCCATTTGGTTAATATTCCAAACATATGGAGAGTTTGTGGTGCCTCTTGTGCCACAGACTTATGTCAATAACATGATTCTTGAATATTTTCATGTTTTGTGCTCTTGTCCAAGGGTAAGTCTTGCAACTTGAGTTGGTCATTCTATGATCAGTCTCTTGACCTTCATGAGTCAGCCATCCTGAGATTTCTATCAAGTTCACATTCAAAATCAATGCAGTTCAGTGCCTAATGATCCAGGTCATCCAGTCTTTCCATTACGGCTTGTCGAATACCTTGAAGTAGTGAGTCTTATACTCCTATTATACTCCTATTATACTCCTACCTAAGTTTTGAATATCTTGAAGCTATTGCTCGAGTTATGAAGTGATCATATCTAGCCACAGGAAATACAAGAAAAGAAAACAAGTCCCGGTTGGATAATCTTCATTCTTCTCATGCTTTAAAAAAAAAGGAAAGAAAAGAAAAGAAAAAAGGAAAAAGTGTGAAAACTATCCTAGCTGGCACATTAAAAATAAATAAATAAACCATAATAAACAAGAAGGTAACTTCACAGTTTCGTGATGGTTACGTCAGGATCCTCGTTGCTACAACTTCCCTTGTAGGTCCACTCCATTTCCCAAATCTCCCTTCAGTTTGTTCTGCAAGCATTGGGATCTAGTATGGCCTTAGGAAGTTGTTCTCATTACATAGAGTTGTGTCCTCCTCCATTTAGTTAATATTCCAAACATATGGAGAGTTTGTGGGGCCTCCTGTGCCACAGACTTATGTCAATAACATGATTCTTGAGTATTTTCATGTTTCGTCCTCTTGTCCAAGGGGAAGTCTTGCAACCTGAGTCGGTCATTCTATGATCAGTCTCTTGACCTTCAATTTGTGATGCAAGCATTAGGATCTAGTATGACCTTAGGAAGTGATCATATCTAGCCACAAGAATTAATGCCTCCTGAAGATTCATATAACATTGTACATCTTCCGATGATGTTGAGATGTAAATCCGTTGTGTATTATTCGTGGCTACACTTTATATTGGCATACACATTGGTCAGGTAGCCATGATTACTATATATGACATGGATATACAATTTACTTTATTGGCATCCATGCTTAGTTTTTCCTGAGCATGGATATGCCCACCTCGGTGATTATTATTTTATTGCAGATTATGCGCTCATGGATACTCACTTGAGTTGAATCGAATCTAGTGCCTTCCCACTTTATTAAATATGTTTTAATGTATTTTGGCCATTATTTTCTCTTCTGACCTCACACATTATGGGGCATCTGTTATAAATCAAAATGCCACTACTATGCATTTCTGATGTTGGCCTACTCATTCACACATATGCCAAACCTTTTTGTTGGAGTTCCTCGCAAAAAAAAAAAATTGTATGGTGTATGAACCCTGATACATATGTAGAGTGTGTACATATGCTAGCTGCATACCTAAAATCCCACGTACATACGCTAACTGCATACCTGAAAGACCGTGTGTACTCTAAAAAATTGAAAAAACATATAAATTTCGCACTTTCCGGCGGAGTTTACGGCATATTTTAGTTTGCACAACCATTTTACCTCTTGTAGCCCTTCTGAAAACTGAATAACCATCATTTCTCCATATTAAAAGGGCCCTAGGGGGGTCATTTGGATATATGAAAGAAGAAGCAAGTGAACTCTGCCAAAATTTATGCCTTGTATTCCAAGCCTTTTTGCATCATGCTCTAAGCTCCATCCTCAGCATTCCCTTCCATCCATCCTCCTTATACAATCCATACCTTTCCCCTATATTGGCATGTTGGTTGTGAGGATAGGATATTGGGAATAATGCACTTGGATTCAAAGTAGAGGAACCCGGGCGAGGTTCGTGGAGTGGCGCCAACAAGATTCAAGTTGTAACTTTTAATTTTGTTATTAATAAAAGAGAAACTTCTTGTCCCAGATATTTATTTCTTTATGTTCACATTTATAAATGATTTTCATGAACATATATACTTTTATATGATCTTTATATTTATGCATATGTTGTCATAGTTTGTTCTGTAAAGTTCTTTCAGGCTGGCTTTGGGAGGAGGCATGCAATCTTGGAACAGATGGCAATAGGAAGGGATCGACAACAGCCGGAAGGATTTAAGGTACACATTTCGATCTTCTCTCTCTTCCCTTAATTATCATTAGGTCTTGTTGGATTTGGGTAGAATATAAGCTTTTCAGTCTTTTAAGGTGTCAACGCTCTGCCTAGTCACTAGACCTGGATTAGGGGGATTTTTCCCCATAGAAGTAGGGGTGTTGATTTATGTTTATTAGGAACACTCTTTAATGGTACCATCTTCCCCTTGTTATCTTCCCTTTTTAAGGGGATTCTAAGAGCATCTACATAACTGATTGGTTTTTTTCAGTCTTCTGTTTTGCAGAGGTTGAATCTTGATCATATCCCAGTCAAGTCTTATCGTTTGGTGATCTTTGACTATTAAGAATGTCATTCAATATTTTTGAATTGTTTTCAAATCTTGATTGGTTGTTTCCTTTCTCAAGTTCCCTATTTATTTGAACAATTCTTGTCTCTGGATTCTTACAATCTTGTTGTTTTTTGTTGAGTTGTTTAATCAATACTTGCTTGTTTCTCTTGGCTTCTCAAAGTTGATTCTTTAGGTAAATGATGATTTTCTCTAATTCTTTGATGGTTTTTTAAACTTCTTTTTCTATTAATTGTTGTGATTTTTCAAATTCTAGCAGTTGTCCCCTTAGTAACTTGTTTTTTTATTTTTATACTTCCTAATTTCATCCAAAGCACTGATTAGTTCTAATTTTAGGTCTAATTCTCCTTTATCCTCAGATTTTTCTTCAATCTCAAAAGTATTTTTAGAAATATTATCTTAGGTTTATATACCCATAAATAGATGTCCTGACTCTTCATCTTCACTTTCTTCAGATGAACTCTTGTCCTCTTTGGTGTAAAAGGTCTTCTTCTTTTTGTTTTTGGTTTTTCCCTTTTTATGTTCTTTCTGATTGTAATCTTCTTCTTCATCATTATCTTCTTGCTTGGGATAGGGACATTTGTTAGCAAAGTGTCGAATTTTTCCACAGTTGAAGAATTTGAAAGGTAACTTCCCTTTGTATTTTCCAGACCCTTTCTTGAGTTTTCTTCTAAAGTTGGCCTCTTATTCATCTGATATATCTTAGTGATTGTAATTTGGCACATGTTTATGGTTCCTTTTTTCTTTTGATGCTTTGAAGGTTGATTCCCTTTTTGATGAATTCTCTTTCCCGGTTCTCATTTCATATGCTATAAGAATCCCATGAAGTTCATCCATTGTAAGGTTGTCAAGCTATTATTGATATTCCAAGGTAGATACCTTGGCATCATATCTCATTGGTAATGATATCATCACCTTTTGGACAATAATATTGTATGCTATCTCTTCTCCCAACGCTCTGATTGAATTGACTATTTCATCCACTCTTTGAAAATATTTTGCAATGTTTTCTTCCTCTTTCATCTTCAGACTCTCAAACTTCCCTCTGTGTGTTTGAAGTTTAGATTTCTTGACCTTTCCATCTCCTTCATAGATGATCTTCATTTTATCCCAAATTTCCTTTGTTGATTTTGATTGCATCACTTTTACAAATATAGAATTCGCTAATCCTCCAATAATAGCATTAATAGTTCTTGAATTGTCATTATAGATCTTATTTGAATTAGTATCAGTAAGTGGAGTAGATGGAGCAGTGTAACCATTTTCGACAGATTTCCAGACATCACATCCAAGGGCCATCAGATAGATTTCCATTCTTATACTCCAGAAAGAATAATCATTTCCTCTAAACAGTGGTGCTCTATTGGAGGACATTCCTTATTTTTTATCCATTTGATATCTTAACAATATACCTTCCAATGGTTAAAATATGGTGAAGGCACTTGCTCTGATACCAATTGTTGAACATTTGGCCAATACTGAGAGGGGGGGTTGAATCGGTTTTTCTTCTTTTTAAATATTTTTAATAATAATTAATCATTAAACTTATTAATCAAAACAATTTATCAACAAGAATGTACTGAATACAAAAATTTAAATATAACAATAACAAGTACAAGTTACAATCATGTGAGAGACAACAATCTCTCTTCTTCTGAGCACCAATTATATGAATTTTATGAGTAGAATGAAATGAACACAGATTATTATTAAAATATGCTTAACACAAAATAACAGATATACAGTAAAACTGGTTTCTATTCAATAAGGAAATAAGTTGAAACTGTAAAATGCAGCGGAAAAGAAGCTTGCTAGAATGGTGGTGTCTTATCTATGAGAAGAGATGTGATAGTTGCACTCATTCGCAAGAATATGAGTACAATGAGCCTCTGAAGGCATTTTAAAAATAAATAG
Organism: Picea sitchensis; assembly: GCA_010110895.2. Classification (NCBI taxonomy): domain Eukaryota; kingdom Viridiplantae; phylum Streptophyta; class Pinopsida; order Pinales; family Pinaceae; genus Picea; species Picea sitchensis. The sequence continues at coordinate 36,345 of SNQJ01S0157402.1, forward strand.
GAATGCCAAAAACCCTAGACATAAAAAAAGCTAACCCTAGGAGATGAAACGCCAAAAGTCATGTGGGCCCCGTTGGGGTAAGTTAGTACATCAACTTCCCGGGGTTGTAACTTTTGCATATGATCTATGTTTTAGTCGCATGATAGACCGTTGGAAAGGTATATCCAAGGAATACAAATTTTTCCATAAGAATCTAACCCCATCTACAATGCGACATTGGTGAGCCCTAAAAATGTTGTTTAGGGCCTCAAAATGTTCCCGCAAGTCAGGGACCCGAAAACTAGGAAAAATCTCCCAAACTGGAAAACTGCCAAAATGAGCCAGTTGGAATAGGTGGGAGGCCACCAAAATCCATATGGATCAATACTCCCCCCTTAGGAAGTAATGGTCTCCATTGCATTGAGTACCCCCATCAAATGAGGAAATTTCTGCTGAATTTGGCCCCGAGTGAGCCACTTTCCTTGGTCCAGGAGTTTCCCTGCTTTGACAACTCAATAATGTTGGATCCTTTGTTGATGAGTGCGGTTGACCTGTGTGTCCACAATATGATCATTGGATGCATGTTTTATGCATTCGGGGTTGATCTCTGTTGGTGTCAATTGTTATGCTACCTTTGAGGTGTCCAATAATGGTGGGAAATAAGGCCGAAGGAGATCCATGTTGAACATTGGGTGCAGGCCAAGGAAAGGAGGAATGTTGAGCTCAAAATCATTATCACCCATATCCTTGGGGATGGTGTACGACCCATAACGGAGTCGGTGAAGCTTCCGATGGGGCCCTGTAAGGCGTTCTTTCTACAATTTCAACCAAACTTTGTCTCCCACCTAAAACTTATGTGGCACTCGGTGTTGATCATGGCACTGCTTGTACTTGGCATTGGAGTTATGTAGGATATCTTGAACCTGTTGGCAGATGCGATGGATCCTCTCAATGAACCAGATGTCTTTGTCAGCTTTAGTTGGAGCGGTAGATGATTCGGCCAAGGTGATTGCAAGGGGTAGTGCAACATCTATGTGAGCCAATGGTTGGAATACCAACCCCACCTAAAAGGGGTTGTGGTCAGTTAAGCTATGCAGGGCTCAGTTGTAGCTATGTTGAACATAGGGAAGACTCTCATCCCATGTGTGGGGGTTCTTGGAATTGCTCATGTGTAGGATATGCATGATCATTAGATTTACGACCTTATTTTGGCCATCTGTCTAGGGGTGGAAGGCTGTGGATTTGGTGATCTTGGTGTCCAGCAGTGACCATAGGCTCGACCAGAATGTGATAATAAACCAACTATCCTGATTTGAGACAAAGTTTTTTGGGATTCCAAAATGTACCCAGACTCATACAAGGAAGAGCTTGGCAGTGGTCTCTATTGTGATGCTCTTCTTGCAAGCAGCCAGAATCGCCATCTTAGAAAAGCGATCAACAACCACAAAAACACAGTCATTTCCCCTCTTGGTGGATGGGAGGCATGAAATCTAATCCATTGATATGGACTCCCATGGCCTATCAGGAGTAGGAAGAAGGGTGTACAGGCCCTATTTCTTAGTGGTCGATTTGGCAATAGCACAGGTAGTGTAGGACCTAATATACTTGTTGACATCCTTTCGAAGTTTCATTCAGTATAAATGTTTCTGCAACATTTCCACTGTATTTTCGATGCCGAAGTGTCTTGCCACCCGATTGTAGTGGGCTTCCAATATAATCTTTTCTCGCTCGCTTGATGGAACGCAGATATGGCCCAGATAGCATAACAACCCATCCTGAAAATGGAAATTAGCGACAACTACATTTGTGCCCAACATTTGGTAGGTGGTGGCGAAGTACAAGTTTGTCTCATAGAGTTGGGGCCATTCATAGATCTCATGGTTGCAAGAGTCTAGCACCGTGGTGAGTTTAGCGACTAGCGGTCTGCTGAGGAAATCAGTGACTTGGTTGGTACTTCATGTTTTATACTTGATGTTGAGGTGGAATTCCTGAAATTATGTGGACCACTTCTGATGGCGGTCATTCTACAATTTTCCTTGTGTCTGCATGAACTGCAGTGGCTTATGATCAGTGTGGATCACTGTCTCCTTCCCAAGAATGTAATGTCTCCACTGGCAGCAGTATTGCACAATGGAGTACATTTTTTTTTCATAAGTAGGGTACTGAAGGATAGCATTTGATCGTCTCACTATGATAGGCCACGGGATGGTCGTGCTAAGTGAGAACGACGCCCACCACATAGTCTAAATCATTTGTCTTGATCTCAAAGGGATGTTGCAGGTCCAGTAATGAAAGTATTGGGGATGATCACAAGCTTTGCTTCAAATCATCGAACACTTGTTGTTGGGACCGGCCCCACACAAATTTCACCTTACCACCACCCCTCATTACTTGGTTGAGGGCCCATGAAATATGGGAGAATCCCAACACGAACCTACAGTAGAAATTGGCAAGGCCCAAGAAACTTTGAAGCTCAGTGAGTGTGGTTGGGCCTGGCCAGTCACAGATGACCTAGATCTTGGCTAGATCCACATGTATGCCATGATGATCAACGATGTATCCCAGTTAATGTACCTTGTCCATGCCGAAGGAGAATTTTTCCAAGTTTGCATATAGCTTGTGTTTCCGCAGGGTGTGCAGAACTTGTCGAATATGCTGCAAATGTTCCACCCATGTCTTTTTGTAGATGAGGATGTCATCTAGATACACCACTACAAAAGTATTGGTGAATGGTCACAGGATATCATCCATCAACCTTATGAAAGTGGTCGAAGCATTTGTCAAACCAAAGGGCATGACCAACCATTCAAAAAGACCTTCCTTTGACTTGAAGGCGGTCTTCCATACACATGTTTGTTCTATCGAGACCTGGTGATAGCCAGACTTCAGATCAATATTACTGAAGTATTTTCCCCCCGTGAGCTAATCAAGGAGGTCGTCGATTCAGGGAATCAAGTACTGGTTTTTTACTGTGATTTTATTCAGGGCCCGGTAATCAATGCAGAGTTGTCAAGTTCCATCTTTCTTCTGTACCAGCACGATTGGGCTCCCACAAGGATATGAGTTGGGATGGATGTGCCCCTTGTGGAGAATTTCTTGGATCTTCTGCTTGATCTCCTCATTATCTAGTAGAGAGCAATGATAGACTGGCCCATTGGGCAGTGCTGTGTCGAGGGTTATATCGATGGGATCCTTGACCTGACAGTGTAGAGTTACACAGGTAGGTGAGGAGAAGATATCTGAGTATTCTTCCATGACCTTATCCACTTTCTTTTGTTGTGTGGAGAGGTCAACCGTGGAGGCTCTGGATGTGGTTGTGATCTTTCGCTCATTATGAGAGTTGTTATCGCACGGTTTGTAGGAAAGGTCTAAAGAGCTTGAGTC
>SNQJ01S0157403.1:0-22153 GCA_010110895.2 Picea sitchensis
GTAGGAGTGTTAAAGGAAACACCCTTAGAGGTAGAAAGAGGATCGAAGTTATGAAGTAAAGGTGATAGATATACTAGAACACTCCAAGACTCCTCTAAAGAATCACATGTAAGAAGTATATGGAATGATCTTGGTGGACCATGAATATGAACTTCATGGAAGACAACATCTCTACATTCAATTACCCGGTGACTGGAGGGATCATAGAGATGATATCCTTGGAACAACCTACTAGAGTGTTGTAAGGATGCTTCATGCTTTATTAGGACTATGGGCTTGTTAGCACTAGAAGTCACCCTCAGATTGCATAGAAGGTAAGCCCAATATCCATCAGTTTATATAGTAAATGTAAATGTGTTTTAAGAGGCCAAATGGAGAAGACTCAATGAAAATAACGTTCTAACTCAGAAATCTGGGCTGGTATGCACAAGCAATTGAGGTCTTGGATCAACTTCAGTCAGTAAGTTGGAGTAAAGGTGAGTAGGAGGAAGACTTTGGTGAGAAAAGTGTAGAGCTCTGCCGTGAACATCAGGCCTTCCAACAACCTAAGGAAGAAAAACTTAAACACAAGATCCTCTTGGATTCAAATTTCAAGGAAACTGAAAGAAATCATAACATCATTATAATCAAACATTCATCATAATACAATCACAACAATCCATGTGAATCAATCAATCATGAACTCTCTCAGTATCAGAGGAAAATAAGGTGGAGTAAGAAAGTTGACTTAGATTAATCAAGAATTCTCAAAACAAGACATAACCAAAGAACCAATGTTCTTCATCAAAATATTACAATAGCAACGAGCCTAGCTCAACCATTCGACCTTTAACAAAATAGCAGAACTAACTACTTATACTTAGAACTGATGCAACCACCAAGAGTGTGATCGGACCATTGCATTCAAAGTTTTCAGTCGGTGCCTGCTCTGTCAGATTGTGCAGGCCTTCTTACGTTAGACGCAAGCCCGACTCAGTGTGGGCTCTGCGAGAAAATCCGTCCACTAGGGAGTTTTGGACTGACAATTGGCCCCTATGACCCTTCTCTCCATGCATTCCATTTATGGGGTGAGATGAGGTCTCAACCACTGCCCCCATTTCCATTAACTACCTTCATCAGGATCAGGATAAGGCCTGACACCCATGAATGTTCCAGGCGGTGTCCATGACTTCTTTGAGTCAATCCCGACGCCTCGAGGCCAAGCAGATCTTCTTCTGTGACCAAATACGAGCGCTTTCGGCCTTTGGCGCAACTCCTCTCCATCGCTCCATATTCAATGTGACCTAGGGCCATGAACCTACACAATTGCACGATTGCGGGCGCTACCAAGGGTGGTCTGAAAGCAAACCGCTTTTGTCCTCTCAATTCACCATAAACCGCCACGCGTCCCTTTCTAAAAAACACGGTTCCGATTGCGGCCCGCCCCTGATATTTTAAAACATGCGCACCTTCCGACCCCACAATTTGGCGTGACCGTTGATCTTGCAATCTAAGATTAGGCCCTCTGATCAACGACTCTGCTCTGGTTCTTTTTAGATTGATGGATTGAATCTTCCCCTTCAAAACAACGGTCGAGATTTGCTTCACAGATTGACCTTTGGGAATTTCAATTCTCAAACTCCATTTGTCTTCTGCTGCTTTTATCTGAAGCGAAGGATTTGGCAATGCATGGCTCCTACTGATCGACAACTCAGATTCTCTTCGGGCGCTTCGGGCTTCGGCCCTTCGGGAATTTGCAATGTTTCTCATTTTAAAACTCCCGAAGTAAAACTCCCGGAGTGACAGATTTGATGACGCGTGGCTCTTGTTGATCAACAACTTAGATCTATTTTGGGCCTTCGGGACTTCAGCCACTTCGACAGCTTCGACAAATTCGACACTTTGGAGGCTTCAAGTCTTCGAGACTTCTAAGCATTTCTCATTTCAAATTTCCCGAAGCTCATTTACTCGAAGGCTTGGATCGACTGCCACCTGATCCCTTTAAGATCAATGATTCATACTCACTTCAGGGCCTTTGGCTCTGGCACTATACTTCATGCAAGTTGGCACTCCCGAATGCCCATGAGCCGCTGATCTGGACTATTATGGGAATCTTCGTCGTTGAAAGATTAAAACTTCCTTCTGCTTATGCTTCAATCCCGAAACAGACTGCTAAGAAAGCTGCGCTTTGTGTTCATGGCTGTGGCCTGCACGATAAAGGATTTGGACCACTGGCTGTGAGATGAAAAAACAGTGAGACCAGTGACTGAAACACAGGATGCGAGTGCTTGCCATTGGAGAAAACAGAGGGGCTTGGGGCCAAGATTTCACTCGGGTAAGATATTTAAGGAAAACCAGGGTGCACAAATGAACAAGGGCAAACATAGAACAATTTACAAGCCGAAGGGGGAAAAATTTAAGATTTGGTCTGCGAAAAGGATAGAGACGGGGCAAGACTATAGACTCGGGTATATCGACACACACCTGTGGCCTTGACAACCCTATGTGATAACATTTGGCTCCACAGGGGAGGGCATGCTCCCTGCGAGCTGCCAAGAACACACAGTTCTAGTGCCTTAGCTGTTGGGCTATGGAGTCTAGCTCAAAACTTCTGCTGAAGAAAATGGGGAGATATGTACACTACTCTACTAAAAACGAAAACAAACACATGGGCTCTAGAAGGAGATTATTTATGTACACTCCTAGACTAACCGATTTTTACAAAGTTCTAAGTGAAAGTGGACTTCCACCAAAGACAATCAAGTAACCTCCTAGATGAAAACTTATTTACTCTGTCATTGATCAAATAAAGATAATGAAACTGTGACAACAAAATGATTACATTTTTCATCTCTCCTCCTAGTGCTGAAGGCAAGATAAAGTTTGGAGGCTTCAATACCTGGAAAAAAAGCAACTCCATGTACTCCCCTACAGGGTCATAAAATAGGGGACGAAACTTACTGGGTTGGTAACAGAAAACATGCTCTGTCTTACAACTGGTCACATTCGGCTGAATGTCTGTGGAAAGCACATGTGAGTGAAAGGCTGATGCAGGCTGCTTATCCACTTCCTCTTTGTCTTCTCTGATAATGTCAGCCAACTGAAGGAAAGAAATCTCTTCATGTATATCAATGAATGGGTGCTTCTCCCTAACATGATGCTCAGTGTCTTCTATGGGCCTAGGATGACTGATTTCCACCCAATGCTTTTCCTTACTGAATAAAGGAAAATGCTCTATAGTATGGTCTTGTAAATCCTTCATATCCACATCAGAATCCGATTCATAGCTGCCATACACAGGTTGGATACTCCCCAAGTCAAAAAAAAGTAAGGTAGGGATCTGCTCTTCTTCATTTGAGTACTCATCAAAGATGGGTGAGCGCAGAACTTTTTTATATTGCAAAGAAAAATGAGTGTCCTCTTGATTCTTCTCTTCAATCCTAGGTGAAAATACATCATGGGAAACCTCTTGTAGGAAAAGAGAAGAATCCTCCTCCACAACTATCTCCTCTTTTACAACTGAGACAATAGGTGCATCAGGGGCATAATATGATACATCTATGGCTATGCAATCATCAACACTATTAACACTCATATCTGGAAGGCCTTTTTCTTAGGAAATAGAAAGAAAAAAACTTTCATCCACATTTGCAAAATACTCGCTTCTATCCTCACTTTCTCTTTCAATTAGATCTTTGTCAGATTCATCACACGAGGAAGACTCTATCATTTGCTGGATGTGGAATGCAAACTTCTTACAGGAGTCATCCAAAATAAGATGAGACAGGTAAATCTTCTTGTAATATGAATTAAAAGCATCGTGAAAATCCTTCAAAGAATGGATACTAGCAGCAGGGAGAGATTGACACCATTCACGAGCATCTTCCTCTAAAGAAAATTTGAACATCTTGATCAAGACATCCTCATGAAAGAAGCCATGTTCAAGCATGCATATATGAAATTTTAATAAGTTCTCACTAGGATGGTCATGCTTGCTTCCTATGAATCTCGGAAGATAATCATCCCATTCATTTATAGCCAACACTGGATGTGGATAACCAGCGATGGCTAAGAAATTGAAGGGGGCAAATCTCTTGGCCAGGATAGCCTCCATATCCTTTTGATTTGTCTCCCTTTAGTGGAGTCACCAACAGATTCTGCACAGTGGATTCGCCATGGTGAAAGATAATCAGTCAGAATGATGTGTCTAGCTTTAATTCACCATCTAACACTGGCTCTCTGCAATGTTGTTCTTCCCAGTGAGATTTTCAATCTGGGATAACAACAAAAATCCTTCTTGAGAAAGCTTTCCTTTCTTAATAATCCTCTTTGGGTCAGATTTAGGTGTAGCTAGAGGAAACTGTGGAGTAGACCTCGTGTGTCTGCCCTTCAGAGCCACAACTGAAACAGTGGAGTCGCCAAGTGCAAGCTGCAATCTTCAATGGTACTGATATCTGATGCACCTTCAGAATCAAAGCTTCTTTGTCATTCTATCCCAGGGAGATGTCTTCAATTCGTTCCCCGACAACGATGCCATAAATGTTAGCAATAGAAGTCACCCTCAGATTGCATAGAAGGTAAGCCCAATACCCATTAGTTTATACAGTAAATGTAAATGAGTTTTAAGAGGCCAAATGGAGAAGACTTAATGAAAATAACGTTCTAACTCAAAAATCTGGACTGGTATGCACAAGCAATTGAGGTCTTGGATCAAATTCAGTCAGTAAGTTGGAGTAAAGGTGAGTAGGAGGAAGAATTTGGTGAGAAAAGTGTAGAGGTCTTCTGTGAACATCAGGCCTTCCAACAACCTAAGGAAGAAAAAATTAAACACAAGATCCTCTTGGATTCAAATTTCAAGGAAACATAAAGAAATCATAACAACATTATAATCAAACATTCATCATAATACAGTCACAACAATCCATGTGAATCAGTAAATCATGAACTCTCTTAGCATCATAGGCAAATAAGGTGGAGTAAGAAAGCTGACTTAGATTAATCAAGAAGTCTCAAATCAAGACATAACCAAAGAACCAGTGTTCATCAAAATATTACAATAGCAGGGAGCCTAGCTCAACCATTCAACCTTTAAAAAAATATCAGAACTAACTACTTATACTCATAACTGCTGCAACCACCAGGAGTGTGATCGGGCCATTGCATTCAAAGTTTTCAGTCGACGCCTGCTCTGTTAGACTGTGCAAGCCTTCTTATGTCAGAAATGAGCCCGACTCAGTGCGGGCTCTGCGAGAAAATCCGTCCACGAGGGAGATTTGGACTGAAAATCGCCCCCCACGACCCTTATCTCCACGTATGCCATTTATGAGGTGAGACGAGGTCTCAACCACCGACCCCATTTCCATTAACTACCTTCATTGGGATCAGGACGAGGCCTGACACCCATGAATGTTCCAGGCGGTGCCCACAACTTCTTCGAGTCAATCCCGACGCCTCGAGGCCAAGCAAATCTTCTTCTGTGACCAAAGACGAGCGCTTTCGGCCTTTGGCATAGCTTCTCTCCATTGCTCCATCTTCAATGTGACCTAGGGCCATGACCCTACGTAATTGTGCGATTGCGGGTGCCACCAAGGGTGGCTGAAAGAAAACCACTTTTGTCCCCACAATTCACCATGAATTGGCACGCGTCCCTTTCTAAAAACCACGGTTCCGATTGCGGCCCATCCCTGAGATTTTAAAATGTGCACACCTTCCGACCCCACAATTTGGCGTGATCGTTGATCTTGCAATCTAAGATTATTCCCTCTGATCAACGGCTCAGCTCTGACGCTTTTTAGATGGACGAATCATATCTTCCCCTTCAAAACAACGATCGAGATTTGCTTCGCAGATCGACCTTCGGGAATTTCAATTCTCGAACTCTATTTGTCTTCTACTACTTTTATCCGGAGTGAAGGATCTGGCGATGCGTGGCTCCTACTGATCGATGACTCAGATTCTCTTCGGGAGCTTCGGGCTTCAGCCCTTCAGGACTTTGCAATGTTTCTCATTTTAAAACTCCCGAAGTAAAACTCCCAGAGTGACAAATCTGATGACGTGTGGCTCTTGTTGATCAACGACTTAGATCTATTTGGGCCTTCGGGACTTCGAGCCTTCGACCACTTCGGTAGCTTCGACAAATTCGATGCTTTGGCGGCTTCGGGTCTTCGAGACTTCTAAGGATTTCTCATTGCAAATCTCCCGAAGCTCATTAATACCCAAAGGCTTGGATTGACTGCCACCAGACCTCTTTAAGATCAATGGTTCATACTCACTTCAGGGCCTTTTTCTTTGGCGCTATACTTCATGCAAGTTGGCACTCCCGAATGTCCATGAGCCACTGATTTGGACTATTATGGGAATCTTCTCCATTGAAAGATTAAAACTACCTTCTGCTTATGCTTCAATCCCGAAACAGACTGCTAAGAAAGTTGTGCTTTGTGTTCATGGCTGCGGCTTGTACGATCAAGGATTTGGATGACTGGCTGTGAGCTGAGAAAACAAGGAGACCATTGACTGAAACATAGGATGTGAGTGCTCTCACTTGAAGAAAAAAGAGGGGCTTGGGGCCAATATTTCACTCGGGTAAGACATTTAAGAAAAACTAGGGCGCACAAACGAACAAGGGCAAACAAAGAACGATTTACAAGCTGAAGGGGGAAAAACTTAAGATTTGGTCTGCGAAAAGGATAGATACGGGGAAATACTACAGACTCAGGTATATCGACACACACCTATGGCTATGACAACCCTATGTGATAACAGGGCCCATGTGCTTGATCCAAAAATTCTGCATTTGCGAGATTGAAGTTTTGTTTTCATACCATTTCTCATAGGGAGTCATACCTTGAGCATCATGAGTAGGCATTCAATTGATAATGTAAACTGGACAAACAACAACTTCTCCCTAGAATGTAAGCTTCATTTCCTTGGATTGAAGCATGCACTGAGCCATCTCCATAATAGCCTTATTCTTTCGTTCAATGACTCCATTTTGATGTGGAGTGCAAGGAATAGTCTACTACCAAGAAAAAACCATAAAAAATGAGAAATGATTGGAAATATTTGCTAGCATACTCTCCACCATCAAAACTGATACACTCATCTTTCTCTTGCTTTGAATTTCCATTCAAGATTCAAATTCTTTGAATTTCCCAAAATTTTTGATACTTGGATTGAATTGTGTATATCCAAAGGAAATAGGAACAATCATCAATAAAGGTGAGGAAGTACTTAGCACCCTTGGGAGAACAAGGAGTCATAGGCCCACAAATATCACTATGAATCAACTCAAGAGGTTTAGAAGACCACTTCTCTTTATCCTTAGCAAAGGAATCTTGATGATGTTTCCCCAACAAGCACCTTTCACAAACACCATTGGGTGCTTCAATTTGTGGAAGATAATCAACCATATGCATGTTAGAATATTCGATGTGCTCATTTTACCATAGACAATATCACTATTTTCACCCAACCATAGGCATGCAACCATGCCCGAGCACCTTAACCTTTACTAGATAGAATGATTCCAGAAAGCCACACTAGAACCAATAGATAAACCCTAGCTGCAATAGTGGCATGAGATGGAACTAGAAAACACCATCCAATTGCATCAACAACACAAGACAAGGAGAACACACCTTCTCCAAGGGTAGCACACAAGATAGAGAGTCTCCACAACAATAGAACAAGAACAATACTCAACTGCAACAATCACAGTTGCACTTCTTCCCAAGAATACCACCAAGAATATCACCAAGAGATACTAAAGATAGGGCACATATCTTAGGCTATATAGTGCTAGAGAGAGAGACCAAGAATCACCCCAAAACATGCTCCTTCCATTCTTGTAGTTGTAGCTCGAGACTTGTGCTATACTTGAGAGAGTGAGTGAAGTGTGTGTACAAATGAGCTCAAGCACCTTCTATTTATAGTCCTTCTTGTCACATGTCTAGGCCGTCTTCTCTTTCTGGAGGGTAATACTTCAATATTATTTATTCTACTGAGCTGACTTGTCTTCTAGGGTTTTTCACATATGTTTAGGGTTTCTCTTGCTTCCTAAATATTCTATTCTAGTCAAAGGTTACACATGGAGGTTAATATCTCTCACAGCTACCATAATATCAACAGTCCCTCCTAGCTAGGGAGGTATTAACTGTAATGGTCTCAAACACATCCATCCATTTCACATGGTATGGGAAAGGCTCACATAGTCTTGCAAACCATTCTATAGGAAACATCATCATAGCCACACAGGCTACCTCATGATCACGTAGATCAAGTCACGAGCATCATCATCACTATCCATCTAGATGGAAATCACCTCCAACACTATTAATAGTCTCCATGGAAATCATATAGTATCACATAGTTACTACAATGCCATCTAATAGATCACAACAATGTCGATCCATAGTAGTACACAACTGCTATCCAGTGGTACACAACTAGTCCTAGTAGCGCACAACTACTATCTAGTGACACACAATCACTACCAGTGGAACACATCCACCACAATAACACATAGCTACTGTCCAAAGACACATAGTCTCTTAACATCAAATCATATCATCGTCTGCATCATCTATCGAGGCCATACTCCATCTGAGTAATTGTGCATGATGCTGAATAAGTCATGTGATGGACTTAGCGCACTCAACAAAGTGTCTAACATAAGTCACTCACTTAACATAGTGATATAGGGACCATTCTTCCTATCCTTGTCACTACGTGTGACACAAGAAGAATGATTGTCCCAAAAGATGATGAAAAGCCACACCATGGACTACAAGGACCATTCTTCTAATCCAGACATACGTCCTAGAAGAATGACTATCCCCCCATATGCTGAAATCCACGCCATGGGATATAGGGACCATTCTTCTAATCCGGACATACGTCCTAGAAGAATGGTTTTCCTGGACCATTCCCCCCCCACTGGCCACTACTATGAACTCATGGAAAATGTCTGTCATGTACCAATCTCCCCACTCGGATCACTACTGTGAACTTATGGTGACTAACCATTCTACATGACTGGGAAAATCCCCAATAGAATAACTATCTTGGACCATTCTACCTGTCTGGGATATGCCCCAGGAGAATAACTCTCCATGGTACATCAACAATCTGTGACCTTGGACCATTCTCCATAGGGAGAATGTCAGTCCATCAACAATCTGTTCTTTCTGTACCATTATCCACCTGGAGAATGATGCCATATATCAACACTCCCTCCCACCCGAGGAAGTCACCACCTCCCTCTCAACCAAGGGAGTTATATCCACAAGTCTGAGATTGTCCCTCAAGTATGAAAACTTTATCTTGGACAAAGGCTTCGTCAAAATATCAACTATCTGCTCATCAATGGAGATGTACTGGAGAATCACTTCTCCCTTCTGGACTTTATCACAGATAAAATAGTACTTGATCTCAATGTGCTTCGACCTATCATGGAATACAAGGTTTTTTGAAAGCTTCACATAGCTTTGATTATCACAATATATCACAGTTGAATCCAACACCTTATCAAAATAGTCCATAAATCAGTTTACAGAGCCATACTACTTCCGTACAAGCATCACAAGATGCAATATACTCTGCTTCTGTAGTGCTGAGTGCAACATACTTTTGTTTCATGCTAGCCCATGATATCATAGCATAGCCCAAACTGAAACATATACCAGAAGTACTCTTTCTGTCATCTACACTCCCTGCCCAATCTGAATCAGTGAATCCATGTAGCTGTACGTCACTGTTTGAGGCATATCTCAAACCGTAATTTAGCATTCCACAAAGATATATCAAAAAGTGCTTTGTAGCTATCCAATGCTCATGTCTAGGTTCCACCTGGAACTGACTCAACATGTTCAAAACAAAGAAAATGTCCGGCCGAGTATTAATCAAATACATCAATGAGCCAATTAAATGTCGGTATAGGGATGAGTCTACTGGATCAGAATCATAGTCTCTCAGCTTCTTCAGATCTGTCACCATGGAAGTTTCCATGGATTTGTAATCCATCATCCCAAACGTTTAAAGAATATTTACAACATACTTCCTTGCTCTAGTAATATTTCACCACGCTTTTTCCATAGTTCTAGTCCCAAATAATAATGCATGAGACCAAGATCCTTCATATCGGATTTAGAGGCAAACTCCCTCTTACACTGAATAATGAGAGGCTTTGCACCTGTCGGAAACAAATCATCAACATATAGTAGCCGGATCACAGGTGCATCATTCACAACCTTATAATAAAGATATGGATCAACATAGCTCTTGGAAAATCCAAGTCTCGTTAAGTAACTGTCAATTCTTGCATACCAAGCTCTTGGAGCTTTCTTGAGTCCATACAAGGCCTTCTTTAATTTTCATACATGGGTTTCTCTCGGGTGTACCTCAAAACCTTAAGGTTTCTCTATGTATACTTCTTCCTCAATTACTCCATTGAGGAAAGTGGTCTTTACATCCATCTGATGTAAACTCCAACCCATGGATGCTGCAAGAGATATGATGGCTCTAATAGAGGTGTATCTGGAAACTGGAGCAAACGTTTCATCACAATCTTCTCCCCCCTGTTGGGAGAACCCTCTAGACACAAATCTTGCCTTGTATTTATCGATACTCCTATATACTACATGATTTATCTTGTAAACCCATTTTGAAGTGATTACATATTTTCCTTCAGGTCTAGGCACAATTTCCCATACCTCATTTTTCATGATGGATTGATATTCTTCCATCATAGCTTCCTTCCATTCTTTCTTCTTGACTACTTCTTCAAAGGTGGAAGGTTCTACATTGAGATGTTCTGGAGAACATGTAGTTTCTTCCTTGGGACCTTCACGTTCTTCTTCATTGTTGGGATCCATGGAATCTTCTGTAGATTTCATGAAGCCAATATTTTCATCAAAAGTCACATCTTTGCCGATTTCAACCTTTTGTTGACCCGAGACATAGATTCTATAAGCTTTTGATGAATCACTATATCCAATGAATATGCCCTTCTTTCCTAAAGGTTCCAACTTCTTTCTTTTGTCCTTTGGAACATGAATATATACATGACATCCAAAGATCCTCAACTGTTCAAATCTTGGCTTCTTTCCAGAGAAGGATTCTTCTGGAGTCATGTTCTTCAACATACAATGATGACTTCTATTATGAACATATACGACTGTCATATCTGTTTCTCCCCATAGAAACATGGATGGATTCTGGTCATTCATCATTTCCTTAACTAATTCTTCAATGTATCGATTCTTTCTTTCTACCACACCATTCTGTTGAGAATTATGTGGAAGAATTAGCTCCCTCCTAATCCCGACTGCTTTACAAAAGACAACGAGTTCCCTGGAGGTGTATTCTCCTCCATTTTCGAACCTCAAGATCTTTATCCGCTTAGTGAGGAGGTTGACATTGGTCCACACACATCTGAGTGAACGATGTCCAAAAATTCTTTTGCTTTACACACTTCCTTTAGAATTGGTACTTGGTGAGATCACCTACCTCACCGCTTGATGGAGTCATCTGCTCCATATTTGCAACTGTCACTCTAGGTCCTTCTTAGAGCTATCGCCTGTGACCTGCCTAGAACAAGAACAACAAGAGAAAAAATATTTCCAATAGGATTTTCATAAGAACATATCTATGGTAACAAGGATGGTAGTCATCATAGATTACCAAGGTGATCTGCCCGAGAGTAAAACAAGAAATATCTCCTAGAGGAGATGTTAGTTCATTTTGCAAACAAGTGCAACAAGCATCTATATCAATAGTACTTATATAAAACCAAGTATACCTAGCAATAATAGAACCTTTCAAAGATTGTTGTAACAACTATAGCGTTTACTTGTACTGTAGCAACTACCAAACTTGATATGTGCAATTTGAAACTTAACAATTTGATCAATCAAACCTAGAACCTGGAGCCTCAACTGTTAGGAAGGGTATGCTTGTTCCTTTGAATGTACTGAGTCCAAGATCACTGCTTGAACAAGGTCTCTTGTACATCCCCTGCAAACACACTCATGCTTTGTTGGATGATATACCTTGAAAAGCATATACAAGTGCATACCTTTGAAATTTGTAGCATCGTTCAACTTATCTTCTAATTTGAAACTAGACACCATCTTGAAAAGAAGAGGTTAGAAACTGAATAAAAAAGGTTCAATGATTAGAACAAGCTAGAAACCTTGAAATTTCAACTTTTACCACAACAATCAATTTTGACCAAAAGACAACCTTTGACTTTGACCAGTCAACCTTTGAATTTGACTTTGAGCAAGAATTCAAACTTGACGTTTTTGCTGGTTGAGGGTACTAGAGGGTGCGATAGGATAGGGTGCACTAGAATACCCAAAAATTATGCCAAACGTTTCACTGAAAGTGCGCAAGACTTTAGGTTAGGGTTTGTTGCAGCTGCAAAATCAGAAACCCTAGTTGCAACTACAACTGGTGCTACAATGAGCTTGACAAAGAACTGCCAATATACCTTCAAATAGTTATACTGTTCTGAAGGTAGTGTGGGCCCATAACTTGTTAGAATATTCGATGTGCTTGTTTTACCATATACAATATCACTATTGTCACCCAACCATAGGCATGCAACCACCCTGAAGCACCTTAACCTTTACTAGATAGAATGATTCTGGAAAGACACACTAGAACCAACAAGTAAAACCTAGCTGCACTAGTAGCACGAGATGGAACCAAAAAACACCATCCAACTGCAACAAAAACACAAGACAAGGAGAGCGCACCTTCTCCAAGGGTAGCACACAAGAGAGAGAGACTCCACAACCATAGAACAAGAATAATACTCAATTGCAACAATTGTAGTTGCACTTCTTCCCAAGAATACCACCAAGAATATTACCAAGGGATACTAAAGGTAGGGTGCATATCTTAGGATAGATAACGCTAGAGAGATAGACCAAGAATTGCCCCAAAATATGCCCCTTCCATTCTTGTAGCTGCAACTCGAGACTTGCGCTATACTTGAGAGAGTGAGTGAAGTGTGTATATAAATGAACTCAAGCGACTTCTATTTATAGTCCTTCTTGTCACTTGTCTAGGCCGACTTCTCCTTCTAGAGGGTAATACTTCAATATTATTTATTCTACTGAGCCGACTTGTCTTCTAGGGTTTTTACACATCTGTTTAGGGTTTCTCTTGCTTCTGAAATATTCTATTCTAGTCAAAGGTTACACATGGAGGTTAATATCTCCCACAACTACCATAATATCAACAATGCAGACAACTCATATGTCTCATAGATTCAAAATTGGTATGACCCAAAGGTTGATGATATACCATGTCAAGGTCATCGACATTGGCCAGTGTAGCAATGAACCCTTTATATTTTGGGGAAGAAGGAGTTTTCCCTATTTTACACATATGATGAGATTCATCACAATACCATATAATAACCACTTAAAAACCATCACTTATGTCCTTTACCACCCATCGATCCAATGTGATGAACCAATCTGGTTCAAATCACATACATCCAAAATATTTGTAATAGTATTATAACACTCCTTATTTCAACCTTATACAATTAGAAATTTGATTTTACTTATCTTGGTAATTCATTGCTTAGTAAACATTTGGACTTAGTTAAACTGCTATAGACATTTGAGATGTGTATATTTGGGCCTATTTATGTGTTGCATAATGCTATTTTTATTTTTATATGTTCATAACGATGATCGTTATGAGAATTGTTCAAACATGCAAATTTAAATGTGGAATTTTGGTACATGGACACCAGTTCAAGTTATGTTGTGAATGCATAATAGATGCAAGGCATAACAAAAATAAACATACATTTCTTAATTGAACGTCAATACATATATGGATTGTTATATGAAATTGTGATGTATATGCATGGATATGAATTATTGGTGAACTAACCTATAGGTTGATGAGCTATGTGATAGACAAATGACTGTAGTGTTGAGGTAACTTGGATGTCATAGACATCAAGAAGATAATGTATGCTACAAGTTGTATTTATTATTTAATTTATGATTCAAAATATTGCTATGATCTATGGTAAGTGTTGTTTTGAAAGGACACACAACTTTCCCAGAGTGGTTATTTGATGACGTGACTCTAAGAACAATATTTGCACAATATGGCTCGATATAGGGTGTCGACTCTAGTTCAATCAGACAGGGTGGAGGTATTACCCACTACTTATCCTCCCAAACCTAGATTCGTGAGAGGGTTGTGCGAAGCCATACTCCCCTAGATGTGTGATGGCGACTATTAGTTGCCTACCAGGGAAGCTTGGTCAAGATAGATGACACTTCAACTTATGGGTTCTATATGGAGCTAGGTCAATATAGTTGATGCTCCAGCTTAGTCCAACAGAGGAAATGATAGGATGTGGAAGATGGAAGTAGGGTAGGGAGGAAGGATGCTTCGATAATAATGAGAATACTGATTGGGAATTACATGTAGCACTATTGTTTACTCACTTGGTTCCTGCTATGTTTAAAACTCTCTTTTGATTTATTTTTGATATTTAAGTGGGATAATCAATTATTGATGAATTATTGTAAATTTTTTTGTTAAGATTATTAAATGATGCATATACTTGAACTGTTGTCTTGCATACCTTGGTGTGATCATAAATGAACTATGCATTAGAGGCAATAATTATTTATCGTTAGTACATGCGTAAGCTACGTGTTCTCTATTTACGCACACATAACTTACACATGTACACTAGTACAATTAATTAGTTAATAATCTAATCCAATAATGGAGACCAATTTACAAGTTGAATACTAAACGATGAATGTTCATCCACTACTAAACTTCTTCATAGAAGAGGAAGGATATTGAAGAGTGCAAGTGATGTAACCAGAAGGGGCTAGAGGCTAAATTTGACAAGTAGCATGTAGGTATAAAGGATATAAAGTTGAGACGTATGAAGAGCAATTGTGAGAAAAGAAGTTCTTAAGACAAGTGGTTGTGGAATTTGGAATGGACCCTAGTTAGAAACTCAATATTGATTTGTGATGCTCACTAAAGTGAGGTAGTCATGGTGCTCATTACTTACAGACATGTTTGTAATAATGAATTGTTGATATAAAACATAATTTTCCCAAACTATGATGAAAAGAAGATTGAACTAAACATTTAACTTGGTCAAGATCTATTTGGTATGACATAAGAAGAAAGTGAGATTGAGGACAATGACCAAACTATGAAGTCATGGCATCACATGACAATCAATTACTAGTATGTTAATCAATATTCCTAAGAATGGGTAACTTTTGTGATGGTGTATGTATTATATCACTTGAGTAAGAGTGATAATCAAGTCAATGATAATTGGTTATAATTATCAAGATATTCCAGGTGGAATTGTAATTGGCTTAATGAAATGTGTCAAACTCAATATAAGATTCACTTAACTAAAGAATCAATAATAAAATAAGATTCTAATTGGCTATCAAACTAGTGGACTATAATTTAAATATGGAACTTAAGAAGAATAAATCTATAAAAAAGTGTGTCTTTTCATTAATTAAATTACAAGTAGTAATAAAATAGAGTTGGGACATAACAAGGTGCCTGCTAAATAGGGGTAATCAACATATTAATAGACTCAACATGTTTTAATCAAGTGACGGTCCAATGGGACTAATATAACACAGAGTTTGCTATCATAGAAGACACATATAAGTTGTGTCATGAATTTTTCCTTATATTGAGAATGACCCTAACTTTGAGACAAAGTTTTTTGAAAGGTAGGTGTATGTAACGCCCCATATTTTGACCTTAGACAATTAGAACTTTGACTTTACTTGTCTTGGTAATTCATTGCCTAGTAACTATTTGGACTTAGTTAGACTAATATATACATTTGAGATGTGTATATCTAGACCTATTTATGTGCCACATAATGCTATTTTATTTTTTAATGTTCATAATGATGATAGTTATGAGAATCGTTCAAACATTCAAATTTAAATGAGGTATTTTGGTACATGGAAACCAATTCAAGTTATGTTTTGAATGCATAACAGATGCAAGGCATGCTAAAAATAAACATACATTTTGTAATTGGATATCAATACAAATATGGATTCTTATATGAAATTGTGATATATATGCGTGGATAAGACTTATTGGTGAACTAAACTACATGTTGATGAGTTATGTGATAGCCAAAAGACTATAGTGTTGAGGTAACTTAGATGTTGTAGACATTAAGAAGATTGCGTATGATATAAGTTGTACTTATTATTTAATTTATGATTCAAATTATTTCTATGATATGTGGTAAGTGTGGTTTTGATAGGACACACAACTTGTCCAGAATGATTGTTTGATGATGCGACTCTAAGAAAAATAGTTGCATAGTATGGCTCGATATAGGGTGTTGAACCTAGTTCAATCAAGCAGGGTGGATGTATTTCCCACCGAGTATTCTATTGAACCTAATTGTATCATGATGGGTGGAGGTATTTCCCATCGTAGTATCCTATGAAACTCGGAGTCGTGGGAGGGTTGTGCGAAGTCATACTCCCCTAGATGTGTGATGGCGACTGCCAGTTGCCTGTTGGGGAAGCTTGGGCAAAATATATGACATTTAAATTTATGGGTTCTATATGGAGTTAGGTCAATATAGTTGATGCTCCAACCTAGTCCAGTAGAGGAAATGATAGGATGTGGAAGATGAAAGTAGGGTAGGGAGGAAAGATGCTTCGATATTAGTGAGAATACTGATTGGGGATTAGATGTACCACTATTGTTTAGTCACTTGGTTCCTACCATATTAAAAACCCTCTTTCAATTTCCTTTTGATATTAAAGTGTGAAAATCAATTGTTGATGAATTATTGTAATTTTGTTCGTTAAGATTATTAAATTATGCATATATTTGATCTGTTGTCCTACATGCCTTGGTGTGATCATATAGGAACTATGCCCTAGAGGAAATGATTGTTTATTATTAGTACATGCGTAAGCTATGTATCTGCTAGCTATGCACACATACCCTACACATGTACACTAGTACAATTAATTAATGTATTAATTATTAAATTAGATTATTAACTAATTAATTGAGTGGTTTGATGACTATAAATTATATTGCATACAAAAAATATCTAATAGCATTCAATACATTCTTTGATTTTGATTGATGGTTGGTATGATGAATTAAATGAGTATGGTGGGTTGTCATACACATTTTGGGGAAAATTGTCAAATTGCATTTATAAGCTAGCATGAGAAAAAAGACTTTGCATTTTATTTATTGTTATTTTATACAAGTAGTTATATTTTAGTTTTATTTTAACTTTTCCCAAAAATCTAGATAAAGGAGGTTGATGGCTAATAATAAGGGTGGTTGAGGATACTAATAATGAGGGTGGTTGAGGATACTTGGGGAAGATGGTATGGAAACTTGATAAATAACAAGAGGAAATGGGGAAGAGAGGAGATGGAGAGGTTTGAGCATGTTTAGAGGTTGTATTATTCCTGGAAGAATTATTCTTGTGATAATATTGGTTAGAGCATATAAGTATTATTATTCTTGGAGTCAGCAGCACAGAGGTCTAAGTGATCGAAAGGTTTCTTGGAGCTAGGAAGCCGACTAGGCTCCTAGTTGGTTGAGAGGATAATTCCGTTGTTTCACTCTGAGAAAGAGGGAAAATAATGCTTGGAAGCATCTTCTTATTAATGGAGGGACTATATTGCAACTAATGAACTTCAACAAACCAATGAGAAGGTATTTTCAATGATATTTTGTTATACTTCTATTTAAAGATTCAAATCTTAGAGTTAGCATCTTCATTCATCTTGTTATTTATATTTATCATTAAGAAAATGTAGAAGAGTTGTGGAAATGAAAATCAATGAAATTATGTTAAAACAAAGTTGTTATAGCATACATATTTAATGAGTGACTAAAATTGCATAGCATCCTATGGACGAGTGCTACAAGTATAAAGAATTCCATAAGGACAAATAATATATATATATATAGAGAGAGAGAGAGAGAGAGAGAGAGAGAGAGAGAGTAAAATTTATGAGTAATGATACGAGTATGATTACAATGAGGGTGAGGGCAATATATATACCCACACAGGGGTGCCCTTTCACCAAGGGACATGTCTTTTATATAGAACACATATTTTCATTATGAAGTCTTTTCATTATTTAATTATTATTTATTTATATCTATGTTTATATATTTGTGTTTTTTACATTGCCTTCCCCTTTTGAAATGCTTTGTCCTCAAAACATGTTTATGGAAAGACCTTATGTATTTTCTGTAGCCTATAATGTCTTTTTCTTGGTTCTTGGTTCTTGATGCTGATATGTTTGATGATACAAGACAATACAAACTTCTAAGTGATGAGCATAATTATCGAACTGTAAAAGGATCTAACCATCATAATTCAATCTTTTGTAGAACATTGCACTTATTATATTGACAAGATGAATTGTATTTACGAGATTCAATTGTACCGACATCAATATTCTTTAGACAATAGGTCAATTGTGTTCATTCTAAGCAATGTTGATATACTAGTTGGTTAAGATACATGCTCTTGTGATTAGGATGCCAATCATACATCTTTATAACACAACTTTCTCTTACTATACTTGTAACATTTTCTTGGTTTAATTTCGATATTATTTCTTCCTCATGCCTTGGTGTTGCCTTGTTGATCGTTGAATTTTTATTAGTAAGTATACTTTGAATTCCCATAATTTGTACACCAACAACAGAATAATTATCTACTTAAACAAGGTTGGAATATTCTTGAGTCATGATATTAACTGGATATGTATTTGTTCCCTTCTCTTCAACTCGGTTTTGTTCACCCAAAGACTTTGATGCTTCCTTTTGAATTTGTTCTAACTTGATTTTTGATGACCTTTTATCATTATTAAGCTTCTTATTTGCACAAGTAGGTTTTGATTATGATTTTTTTGACATGAACTTTCTTCATTATTTGATTTGTTGATATTTTTAATGTCTAGATTTTCAAGTTTTTCCTCTTTTAACTTTCTGATTTGTTCTAGTAGCCTTTGATTAAGGTTCTTCAAATGAAAGTTTTCTACATTTTTTTCTGATAGGATCTTCTCTAAATTGTATTTTTCCTGTTCTAATTTTTTTTGCATTGCTTCTTTGCTTTACAGATTTGTGCAAATATTTGTTGATATGATCTTTTTAGCAAAAAAATTCTTCATTTTTATCTGCAATAACATTGTCCAATACTTTTTACACTATTGTATTGTCTCCTGATTATCTTGAAGGAAAATATTTGAGATATCTTTAAGGTCTCTTGAAGTTACTAGATATGAATCCAATTTAATGTCCTGTAATGTTATATTTTTATTTTTATAGGAGAATGACAAAAACTTCTTTCTCATGTTTAAGATGAAAGATCCTAGTGTTTCCATCTAGGGTGAACCCACAATTATGTCACCCTCATCGCTCCATAAAGATCTAACAATGAATTTCAATACACAAGTATAATCTCCAATATTTAACTGCAAATTGCTTATGTCATATTGTTTTTCGTTCCATAATTCTAGTTTTTCAATTATACTTGACTTGGGAATCGTTAACTGGTCAACAAATTTAGTATTAACATAATTATTATGTTTGGTGGAAGTGATAAAAATAGTGATATCTTTCCCTCCAAGTGTCCCTTTGACTCTAAGTAGTATTGAAACAAAGTTTTTTGAAGTTAAAAAAAATCTTCCTTTTTTCTCATTGTTAGATTGCATTTGTTTTCATCAAAATTTCATTAAAAAATACCCTTAAATTTGAACTTATATCTACCTTTTAAAACTTTCTCGAGATTTCTTAACACCTTAAGCTACTACACTTTATATGTATTACACCCCTTTGACTTCCTTCTTAATAGAACTCCCTTTTTCAATAAATGCTAGAGTTGGAATATAATAATATATCATATTTCTTGACTATTTTTTTTACTAAGCACTTTATAACCTTATAATTCTCAGATTAAAATTTTCGATTTAATTGATTGTAAACTTTCCTTTGGTACCCGTTTTCTCACAAGGAAAATAG
This sequence comes from Picea sitchensis, assembly GCA_010110895.2. Lineage (NCBI taxonomy): Eukaryota > Viridiplantae > Streptophyta > Pinopsida > Pinales > Pinaceae > Picea > Picea sitchensis. The sequence goes on from SNQJ01S0157403.1 coordinate 20,053, forward strand.
GCACGGGAAACTCACCAATACTTCCCCACTTTTTTTCGATGGTAAGGATGCTAAACCGTAACCCCAGGGACACAAGGCTTGAACTCGTGACCTCCCCCCGTACCGAAGGAGTGTGTGCACGTCTCACCAATTGTGCTATCCCATGAAGTCGCTACAACTTACAATTTATATGTAATATATCTCCAAAAAGTTACTTTATATTTTTTCACTTTTCTTAACATATAATAAATATTTCTCTATTGTATTTTTTCCATTCACTTGTCTTGGTATATAATTGTTCAATTGTGATACAATTAGATTCGTCCAAGGATTATCGTTTTCTAAGTAATTTAGTCAACTTCAAATTGTTTTTTGTTTTGTAATTATATTTTGAACCCCAAATGAACTCTTTGAAATTTTAAATAACATATTATTATTAAAGTCCTAGGCAGATCTCTTTTGTTTGCTCTATATTGAAGTGGATTTATGTTGGGATGAGTTCTGGAAAAGATGGAAATGTAATGCTCAAGTAAATTGAATGCAAACTTGTTTTCATCGTAAAGCTTAAACATTATTCAATAAATAGTAAAGCTTAAACATTATTCAATAAATAGTGCGTCAAATTTATCTTCATTATATTGTACTAATAAAATGGATTGTAATACAATACATTGCAGGTTAAGTAGATTAAAATGGAATGGCTTTACACATAAATGGGGTGTTTGGTCTCACATTGTATCGATATGCTCATCAACAACAAATTATTAGTCCAACAAATTATTAGTCCATGCCAAAGTAGGGATTATAACGATCCCTTTAACTCAAATTTTCAACTCTTTGATAATTTTTTTTAATTTCTTTTAAAAGTGGAATAATAACTATTTTCTGCTTAGCCAGAGCTTGATTTGATTAATTAATCATGTTTGGACTTGACATTTAATATCATAATAATAATAATAATAATAATAATAACAATAATAATAATAATAACAATAATAATAATAATAAACACCTAAAATTGTCATATATTTGTTGTATTAAATGTTTATTTTATTTAATGTATTATGTGTATTTTGTGATTAGTTACATGAGGGCGTCTTGCAGCAGGCTATGACCAACAGAGAGTGCAGGCCTTATATGAGTTCATAATGGACAGTCCATAGCAGACTATGACCTATGATTCAATCCATGTATGCTTGAGAAGCTCACAATTATTGCAACAAAGACCATAAATAAAATATGATTTTGACCATACACATTGAGCCAAAATATGTAAATTCTCTTCAAAATTTTTTAAGCTTATAGAATTTCAACAAACATATAAATAAAATTTGAATTTGACAAAATAAAAATGACAGAGTTATATGTTGAATTTGACAAAAAACAAATGGCAGAGTTATATGTAAATTCTCGCACACAGAATTTCAACAAACATATAAATAAAATTTAGATTGTTCTATGCTACCCAAGATGATGGTTTTGGCTCAAATGTAGGAAAAAAAAAATCATGATATCAAATTGCCAATTCTTCAGATTCCATCTCATCCCCTATTTTTGGAAGTCTTTCAAGTTCTCTCAAGTTGATTGAAGTACGCCTAGATTTTATTGATAATTCATTTATCTCATTGAATTTATATTATGTATGGAGGTGCAATTGAATAATTTCTCATTGAATTTTGCACGATCAAGATTCAGGATCGAGTTTAGATGGTCAAGATATTCCTGTAGTCCCAAAATTCCCAAAATTCCGCAATCTTATCAAGGGAAAGATACTGCAAGTTGATGTTTGATGAAAATGGATAACTTATTTACCCTACCAATCCTAACATGTCATCTTCTAACAACCATCTTGGGTCAATGATATTACACCGTGAATTGGATTTCTTTTATGTAGACAACCTCATAGGGCATAAGAAAAAGATGATTGAGTAATTGTATTTTTGTATTTTCAATGGAAATAATGTAAATGTATTGCTTAATTCAGGGTGAAATCATGAAGGTGGGTTACACTTTTGCTTGTTTTATGACAAAAAAAACTGTATTTTCACAAGTTATTCAACTTCCGACATATAAAAGTATTTTTTTTATTTTGAATTTCACTTTACAGTAAAAACAAAACTTG
>SNQJ01S0157404.1:9837-22157 GCA_010110895.2 Picea sitchensis
AATAATATATTTATAATATAAAGTATAAATATATATAATAAAATATAAAGTATATTTATATTATATGTATAATATAATGTAAAGTATAAATATATTTATTACCCAAGGGACTCATCTCTTCATGGATGGTCACCATATGTTCTTTATATATAGACCATTCATCATTGTAATAATATATTCATTCACGTACAATATCATTTCCTAAGAAAATTCAACATGGTATCAAAGCGGGACTAGCCTTGAATACCTCACCCAAGAAAATGAGAGTAGAGTAAAGTCTTGGGAGTGTTAAATTTATGGGGTTGTTGCAATCTTTATGTACAACATATTTACTTTTTACTCCTACCTAAATTATAGAAAGAATTCCATAAATTATGGTGGGAAGTAATTTCTAGTAAAAATGTCTAATTACCTAAATCTGAGGAATGTACTGCATATTTACTTCTACCTATATTTATGCAAAACAATCGCATGAATTATGGAGGAAAAATTTAACAAAGTCAAATACTATGTGGATGGATTATAACCAAATTAATATTTGGGTAGTTACAGGAGGTATTCTCCAACTATTTATAAGAAAGAAAATTTAATTTAATTTTCAAATAGACGTGTCTTTTTAAATCAATTTAATATTACTATAAAATGACACAACAATAGACACCCACATTTTTATCTCTCACACATGGGAAGTGATTTAATGAAGAGATCGAAGTTTCTAAGTAGTTGAAATTTTTTTGAGTGTAATTACTTAGTGATGTTCTAGACTTTACTAAAGTAATATCGTTGGAAGTAATTACCACTTGCAGAAAATTGTGCTTGTGTAATTTAACACTAGAAAATCAACATGGTTAGCCATATGACATCAAGTATATGATGGATGTGTGTTAGTAGATGATGTATCATTTTGAGGGTCATTGTATAAAGTTGTGCACAAGATAAATTGATCTCCTATAGGAGATACTTTTTGTTGTTCTTGTTTCTTGTTCAGGGAACATCACAGGTAATAGCTCTAAGAAGGAGCCATAATGACAGTCACAAGAAGCAAACTGAAGCAAGACTATCTAGAAAAAGAGTTGTGCACATCTATGTAATGAAGAAGAAGAGGAGGTCAACACGTGTAGAGGCAAAAGATGACTCTAAAGACTATAAAGCTTCAGAGGGAGTGATGGCTTCAGATGTTTTCTGCGGGAAACTAGATAGTCTCATGATGATATGTTGTAGCTACTAGAGAGCTACCCACTGACCCTGGATGCATGCTATGAAGTCACTATGGATTTCATGTGATGTATATATTCGTGTGTACGATATTCAATGATCATGAGATCGCATGGATGGAAAAAGTGTTAGAGTCTATGCCGGATATAATACGTTCCTCATTAAGAGGGAGTGTTGATATTTTATGTAATTTTAGAAGGTATTCTTGAGTGTTAATGTTTCATCATCGGACTGAAATTATCCCGAGATTGGTCATGGTCATTTGACTAATGGAAAATGGCCCTGGCATATTATTCTAAGGACATAAGACTCAAAGTGTGTGGCTTTCAACATACAGAAGGATTGAAATTCTACCTGTGGCACAGATGGAAACCTGATCGGGAAGAATGGTCCTTCTAGTCACAGAACACTTCGTTGAGTACGTGACAACTGTGGGACACTCAGTGTGCAGATTTAACAAGGCTTTATATGGATTAAAGTAGGCACCCAAAGCATGGTATGGTAGGATCGACAATTTTCTAATGAGCTTAGGATTTATAAAAAGTAGAGCACATCCTAGCCTTTACTTTAAGGTTGTGGATGATGGTTCAGTAATACTATTGTTGTATGTGGATGACCTATTTCTAACATGTGTGGAAAATCTCATATCAGAGTGTAAGAGAAAAATTCGTTGCTGAGTTTGAGATGAAATATCTCGGGATGATGAATTACTTTTTGGGTCCCAAGGTATGGTAGATATAGGATGAGATCTTTCTGAATCAAGGGAACTATACAGTAGAAATATTGAAGAGGTTTTGGATGTTGGATTGCAAGGAAATGGCTACACATATGGTATCAAACTGAAGTTGTTATAGGATACGACTTTAGAGACTATGGATGTTACTTTATATAGGGAGATGGTGGGTTCGTTGATGAACTTGACAAACACAAGACCGGATATATGTCCTATTGTGAATACCCTAAGTCAATATATGAAGTAGCCGAGGTTGGTTCAATTGGTTGCAAAAAATTATGTGATGAGTTAACTTAAAGGTACATTTGATTATGGTCTCAGGTATGTGACAGACCATGGGTTTGGGTTATATGTATATTCAGATTCACATTGGGCTGCCAATATTCCTGATTGGAAGAGTACTTCGGCATATTGCTTCAGTCTAGGCTCCAGTATGGTTTCATGGAGTAGTAGGAAGGAGTTGCATGTAGCACTTAGTACGACTAAGCAGAGTATGTGGCAACATGTGCAACAAGTCATGAAGCAATTTGGCTTTGAAAATTGTTGAATATTGGATTGAATTTGACTTGTACGTAAGACCTACAAGAAGAGTATGATGAGACTTGTTCTGGAGGAAAAGTGATGAAGTCAACAGGTTAAAGATCCAATTGATATTCAGTGCTTGAGAGGGAGCCAGACAATTAGTTCCAGAGGGAGATGGGTACTACAGTAAGGAGAAGGAGGCTTTATCAGATACATGAAGAAGTCATGTGTGGAACTCAGTATGATTGAAGATGAGTATGTGGTAGCATGTGCAACATGTCATGAAGTAGTGTGGATTTTAAAATTGTAGACTATTTGATGCAGGAGCATCGCCCACGTCAAGCGAGCCAGCATGAAAAGCAAGAGACAGTTGGACAAGCCAGCCAACATTTTTGAATATTTCCCTTGAAGTTGATGCACCAAACTTTAAATGTAATAATTTAATGAGGCGCACTTGTATATTGTAAATGGACCTTGAGTGGATTGCTCTCGTCCTTAGGTAGATGAAGGCATTTATGCTAATAAATGTATGTAGGTAGAATTTAATTGTAGATTAGACAACTTGAGAGCGCAAGAGGGAAACAGGATATAGACACCCTCATTGTGCATTTGTATCATTATCCAGGAAGAGAAAGCAGAGAGCTGAGGAAGAACACCCATGTACATACATTTGAATTAATAGAAAGCTTTGATTCAAATTCATGGTTTTGTGTTGTTCTCTGTGTATTGATGCTGAATGATATGCTCATGGATGTTTATTTCCTGTTATACATTTTATTTTATGCTATGTGTATGTGATTTCATGTTTGAATTGAAGTCTGAGAGGAAGTAAGAATGAGTTTCAATTGTTTCTCTATTTGAGCCAGAGAATTCCTGCAAGGAGTGTAGTCGAAGTGTCCGCAAGGAGTGCGTTGATAGAAGGTTCAGATAGGGATAGATTTTGTTCTCATTCACTCAAGAAGTGTAGTTGAGAATAGGAGCCGTGCAAGGAGTGTGCAGGCCAAGCTAAGACACAGAATTGTGATTATGAGTAGAGGAATTGAAGACTATTGTTGCAAGGAGTGCCCAGAGTCGAAAGACTTCAACACTTAGACGTGGTTGAAGGTTGCCGCAAGGAGTGCGTGCAAGAGTTTCCTGAAGGACTTGAAGATCATGGGAAAGTTCAGGAGGGATAGACCTTCAAATTCGTTGAAGGACAGCGCAGAGAAGTTGTGCCTTGAAGGTTGGCAAGAAGCATCGCAAGTTTGCACGCAGGTGAATGAGTTCCGTGGAGGAACACTTAGCCATTTCATAGATTTCATCAGGAGGGAAGGACAGTCGATATTCTCCGAGGAGAATTCGCGACATCCCGTGATTCGTCAGATCTCACAGAGGAGCAGGAGAGATACGGCGACGTATTCCCAAANATGGATTAGGGTTTCGTGAATTGAAACTCCAAATTCTTGTAAAGGGAATCGCAATATTGCGATACGCAATATCCTGATAGATACGTAAACAGTGTGGGACCATAAGAGTTGGTGACATGGACAGGTGACATATTATTTCGGGGGTTCGCAGCGAGAAGCCCTGAATTCACTGCATTAGGATTCGCGATACCACAAACTCCGAAGTGTCGATGGAGTGAAGTGGCGATTGAATAGTCCATCCACACGTGTGTTGGAGTTTCGGCGCATCGGGACTCGAGAGTCGGAGAATCGAGTTTCTTGACACCGCGAGGGCCGAACTCGCGATAGAAGAAGTCCCGACAGGGTAAAGGAAGGGTCAGCGTTGACTCGTATCAGGTCTCGGGGATCCGAGAGTGCAAAGTTCGACCACTGACCTCGCAAAGTCACGAAATCCGATCCTTCGAGTGCAGAGAGGGGATCGCACGGAGATTTCTGTGGGTGAAGATTTCTCTATAGGGAAATAGAAGGACCGGTTAGTGTTCTTTGGGCCGAGGGAAGAGAATATCCTATGAGTGGGCATGCATGCAGGCGCGGATGCGTCAGGGTGGTATCAGAGCACAGAAAGACTCTTTGCTTTCTGTAGCAGAGAAGAGAATTCACCATGCCACCAAGGAGAGAGAGACAATCACCCGATCTAGAGGATAGGGAAATGCCGAGAAGAAGAGGCAGGAAGATAACAGATCCAGTAATGGAGAGACAAATGCGTGATCTCTCAGCTAGAATCGAAGACATGGAGACAACGCAAAGATGCACAGCCAGTGTGGGGGATCTTAGTGATTCCAAAGACAAGATTGAGGCTGAACGTGAAGAGGAAGTTGCAGCTGAAGATGCATCAAACGAGCGTTTGATTAAATCTATTGCCAGGATGGGTGCAAGAGCGAAAATGGACATTCCAGTTTACAAGGGAAACTTGGATGCAGAGGAGCTTCTAGACTAGATTAGAGCTCTAGACACCTACTTCGACTACGAAGATATCAAAGAGGATAAGAAGGTCAGACATGTTGTCACGAGACTGAAAGGACATGTAGCATTGTGGTGGGATGAGCTACAAGCTGATAGACGCTGCAAGGGCAAGTAGAAGATCAAGAGCTAGGATAGGATGATCACGAAGATGAAGGAAAAATTCATCCCGAGGGACTATCAAATTACTCTATTCAGGAGAATGCATAACCTGAGACAAAAGTTGATGTCAGTGAAAGAATACACTAAGGAATTCTATAGGCTGAATATTAGGGAAGGTCATCGAGAGAGCGATGATGAGAAAGTTGCTAGATATTTAAATGGTCTGAGATATGACATTCAGGATGAATTAAGCATGATAACCATCCGAATGGTGGAAGATGCTTACCAATTGGCTCTAAAAGCAGAGGAGAAGCTGAGCCAAAAATAGAGTCAAAGAGGCAGAGGCAGAAGTCAACCCAGAGGCAAATCTGTTGCCCAGGACAAAAGCCATAAGCCCAAGGAAGACTGGAAGAAACCTCAAACTCGAATAGAGAGAGGTGAAAGTTCACAGCGTGGGCAGCAATATGTTGAACAAAGAGGACAACATAATGAGCAGAAAGGAGATTATGCTAATGGAAACAATTTTCCTCGTACCAGAGGTAGAGGAAGAGGAAGAGGTGGAGTAATTACATGCTTCACATGTGGAAAGAATGGGCACAAGTCTTATGAGTGTACAGAAAAAAAGAAGGAGACTGGGGAAGCTCGCATCACTGAAGCACAGAGGTGGGATGTTGAGGCAGAAGATGCTGAAGGCGGAAGATCGCTAATGATGCGAAAAGCTCTTTTGACACCGGAGAAGGAGGTGGAGAGTTCAGTCCAAAGGAGAAAACTTTTCAGGACTGCTTGCAAAACCAAGGATAGGGTGTGCAAGGTTATTGTAGATAATGGAAGCACTGGTAATCTCGTTTCAACCGAGATGGTAGAGAAGCTAGAGCTGGAGACGATTGATCATCCAAGCCCGTATAAAACTTCTTGCTTGTAGAAAGGGCACCAGGTAACTGTCACTAAACAATGTTTAGTTGAATTCAAGATAGGGGGATATAATGATAAGATCTTGTGTGATGTTATTCCCATGGATGTTTGTCATTTATTGCTGGGTAGACCATGGAAATATGAAAGAAATATGATTCATGATGGGAGAATGAACACATATACCCTGGAGAAGAATGGGAGAACCCATATGTTGCTTCCGATTAAGGATAAGGAGGTGAAGTCGGAGGTAAGCAACACAATACTTTTCATGAGTGGGAAGGAACTTCTTACAGAGGTGAAGAAGAAGGAAGATCCACAATTCTTTGTGGTTAGGAAACTGAGGATTGTATTGACCAGCACAAGGGTAGATGATCTACCAGAAGAGATTCAGGAACTGCTGGAAGAGTTCGTTGATATAGTCATGGACGAATTACCTTGTTCGTTGCCACCGATGAGGAGTGTGAGTCACCATATTGACCTCATACCAGGAGCAAGTTTTCCAAACAAAGCCATGTACAGATTGACGCCGCAAGAGAATGAAGAGGTTAAAAGACAAGTCCAGGATTTGATGGACAAAGGGTTGGTCAGGGAAAGCTTGAGTCCATGTGTAGTTCCAATAGTACTCAGTCCGAAGAAAGATGGAGGCTGGAGGATGTGTACCGACTCAAGGGAGATCAACAAAATAACTATCAGATATAGATTTCCATTGCCGAGGATGGATGATCTGATGGATTTCTTGAGCGGAGAAAAATATTTTTCAAAGATTGATTTGAAAAGAGGGTATCACCAGATTCGCATGAGAGAAGGCGATGAGTGGAAGACAGCCTTCAAAACAAATGAGGGATTGTATGAATGGCTTGTTATGCCATTTGGCTTAACAAATGCACCAAGTACCTTCATGAGGTTGATGAACAAAGTCTTGAGGGAGTTCATCGGAAAATTTGTCATCATGTATTTGGATGACATACTAATTTTCAGTAAATCAGTGGCTGAACACTTGAAGCATTTGGCTACAGTGATGTGGAAGCTACAACAGGAGAAGTTGTTGATAAACATGAAATCTTCATTCATGAAGATGGAGCTCATCTATCTGGGATTTTTTATTTCTGTAGACAAGTTGAGAATGGATCCAGAGAAGGTAGAAGTGATCAAGAATTGGCCATCACCGAGGAACGTATTTGAGGTGAGAAGTTTTCACGGATTGGCTAGTTTCTACCGAAAATTCATTAGAAATTTCAGCGGAATTAGTGCAACAATGCTGGATATAGTCAAGAAAAGACACAAATCTTTTCATTGGACTGAAGAGTCTGAGAAGAGTTTCAATTTGTTGAAACGGAAGATTACGGAACAACCAGTTTTGGTGTTGCCGGATTTCCGAAAGACATTTCAGGTGAAATGCAATGCAAGCGGGTTTGCAATAGGAGCGGTCTTGAGTCAGGATGATAGGTTGATTGCATACTTAAGTAAGAAGCTGAATGAAGCGAAGGTGAAATACTCCACGTATGATAAGGAATTTTATGCTATCATTCAGGCATTGAAGAAGTGGAGGCATTACTTGATCCCGAAAGAATTTGTTTTGTATAGCAATAATCAGGCATTACAGTTTGTGACTCAATAGGAGAAGTTGAATCAGAGACATGTAAAATGGGTTGAGTATATGTAGAATTTCACATTTGTGATTAAACACATTTCGGGTACTGCTAACAAAGTGGTTGATTCTTTGAGAAGGAAATGTTTGTTGTTGCAGGAGTTTCAATTCAAAACGTTAGGTTTTGATGATCTTAGGGACATGTACGCAGATGATCAGGATTTAAAGGAGGCGTATGAAGCAACTGAGAATCCAGTTCTCAGAGATAGGAGCCAGTGGGATGAGTATATGATCCAGGAAGGGTTGTTGTTTAAGGGAAATCAACTATGTATTCCAAATTGCTCCATGAGGGAGAACCTGCTTAAGGAAAAACATAGTGGAGGATTGGCCGGACATTTCGGTCATGATAAAACATTCGCAAAGTTGAGCGAATCATACTTTTGGCCAGGGATGCGATCAAAGGTCAAGAGATTTTTGGATAGATGCAGGATTTGCCAGCATTCCAAAGGAAGAAGGCAGAATGCAGGTTTGTATCAACCATTTCCCATACCTAAGAGGCCATGGGATGAAATTAGCTTGGATTTCATACTGGGATTGCCAAGGACACAAAGGGGTTTCGACTCAATCTTTGTGGTAGTGGATAGGTTTTCCAAGATGGAACATTTTATTCCATGTCAGAAAACCAGTGACGTGACTCATATCGCGAACCTGTTTTTCAAAGAAGTCATTCGACTTCACGGCCTACCGAAAAGTATAGTTTTGGACAGAGACACGAAGTTCATAGGGCATTTTTGGAGGACCTTATGGAAGAAGCTAGGAACTAATTTGATGTTTAGTTCAACGTATCATCCTCAGACAGATGGAAAAACAGAGGTCGTAAACAGAAGTCTGGGAGACTTATTGAGAAGCTTGGTAATAGAGCACCACAGCAGTTGGGATAACATATTGCCGCAGGCAGAGTTTGCATATAACGACTCAGTAAATAGGAGTACAGGCCAAAGTCCATTTCAGATTGTATATGGTATGCAGCCGAGAGGAGTTTATGAACTAAGGGATTCAGAACAGACTACGACTAGGAGTGCTAGTGCAGAAGATTTCACGGAGGCAATGAGAGAACTTCACAACCAGGTGAAGCAGCGACTGCTGGATTCAAGTCACAAATACAAGCACAGAGCAGATCAGTGGAAGAGACAACTTCAGTTCGAGGTTGGTGATCTGATTCTGGCACACTTGAGGAAAGAAAGGTTCCTGAGAGGAACATACAATAAGATAAAGATGAAGAAAATCGGGCCATGCAAGGTCTTGAGAAAATTTGGGACAAACGCTTATGAGATTGAATTACCGGATGGAATTGGAATATCTCCAATATTCAATATCTCTGATTTGTACCCATACTGAGCTGACAAAACAGAGACTGGAGATGAACAACCAGTGATCCAGTGGATGAAACAGATGCCAGTTGCAGAGAAACCACAGATGGAGTGCATATTGGACAAGAAAGTGAGAAAAAGGACCAGGCGAAAGCAATACTTTGAGTATCTGGTCAAATGGAAGAACCATCCAGTAGAAGATGCCAGTTGGGAGAGAGAATTAGAGATTCAGAGGCATGGACGGACCATGCACGAGCTCATGGACAGGAGCCCATGAAGATTTTCAAGCGAGGGAGTATGATGCAGGAGCATCGCCCACGTCAAGCGAGCCAGCGTGGAAAGCAAGAGACAGCTAGACAAGCCAGCCAACATTTTTGAATATTTCCCTTGAAGTTGATGCGCCAAACTTTAAATGTAATAATTTAAAGAGGCACACTTGTATATTGTAAATGGACCTTCAGTGGATTACTCTCGTCCTTAGGTAGATGAAGGCATTTATGCTAATAAATGTATGTAGGTAGAATTTAATTGTAGATTAGACATCTTGAGAGCGCAAGAGGAAAATGGGATATAGACACCCTCATTGTGCATTTGTATCATTATCCAGGAAGAGCAAGAAGAGAGTTGAGGAAGAACACCCATGTACAGACATTTGAATTAATAGAAAGCTTTGATTCAAATTCATGGTTTTGTGTTGTTCTCTGTGTATTGATGTTGAATGATATGCTCATGAATGTTTATTTCCTGTTATACATTTGCTTTTATGCTATGTGTATGTGATTTCATGTTTGAATTGAAGTCTGAGAGGAAGTAATAATGAGTTTCAATTGTTTCTCTATTTGAGCCAGAGAATTCCTGCAAGGAGTGCAGTCGAAGTGTCTGCAAGGAGTGCATTGACAGAAGGTTCAGATAGGGATAGCTTTTGTTCTCATTCACTCAAGAAGTGCAGTTGAGCATAGGAGCCGTGCAAGGAGTGCGCAGGCCAAGCTAAGACTCAGAATTGTGATTCTGAGTAGAGGAATTGAAGACTGCTGCTGCAAGGAGTGCGCAGAGTCGAAAGACTTCAACACTTAAACGTGGTTGAAGGTTGCCGCAAGGAGTGCGTGCAAGAGTTTCCTGAAGGAATTGAAGATCGTGGGAAATCTCAGGAGGGATAGACCTTCAAATTCGTTGAAGGACAGCGCGGAGAAGTTGTGCCTTGAAGGTTGTCAAGAAGCGTCGCAAGTTCGCACGCAGGTGAACGAGTTTCGTGGAGGAACACTTAGCCATTTCATAGATTTCATCAGGAGGGAAGGACGGTCGGTATTCTCCGAGGAGAATTTGCGACATCCCGTGAGTCATCAGATCTCACAGAGGAGTAGAAGAGATACAATGACATATTCCCAAAAGGTTCAAAGCTCAAGAGGGGCAGATCCATTGATCAGGGTCACGAGGGTCGTTGGATCTACACATATATTGTGGATCGGGGTTTCATGAATTGAAACTCCAAATTCTTGTAACGGGAATTGCGATATTGCGATACATGATATCCCGACAACTACGTAAACAGTGTGGGACCACATGAGTTGGTGACATGGATAGGTGACGTATTATTTCAGGGGCTCATAGCAAGAAGTCCTGAATTCACTGCATTAGGATTCACGATACCACGAACTCTGAAGTGCAGATGGAGTGAAGCGGCGATTCAATAGTCCATCTGCACGTGTGTCGGAGTTTCAGCGCATCGAGACTCGGGAGTCAGAGAATCGAGTTGCTTGACACTGCGAGGGCTGAACTCGCGATAGAAGAAGTCCCGACAGGGTAAAGGAAGGGTCATCATTGACTTGTATCGGGTCTTGGGGATCCAAGAGTGCAAAGTTTGACCACTGACCTCGCGAAGTCGCGAAATCCGATCCTCCGAGTGCAGAGAGGGGATCGCACAAAGATTTTTGTGGGTGAATATTTCTTGATAGGGAAATAGAAGGACTGGTTAGTGTTCTTTAGGCCGAGGGAAGAGAAGATCCTATGAGCGGGCGTGCTTGCGGGCATGATTGCGTCACTATTGGATTGAATTTGACTTATAGGTAAGACCTACAAGAATAGGATGATGAGACTTGTTCTAGAAGACAAGTGATGAAGTTAGTAGGATGAAGATTTAGTTGATATTCAGTGCTCAAGAGGGATTTGGATGGTCAGTTCCAAAGGGAGTTGGGTACTACAATATGGAGTAAGAGGCTCCGCCAGATGCAAGAAGAAATCATGTGTCACACCGAATGAGGATAAGTATTTAGCAACATGTATAGTAGCAGTTTGGCTTCGAGAAATGATGTCTGGGTTATTTGGTCTCGGACTGGAGGCTACTTGCATTTGGTGTGACAACCAGAGTTAAATGAAATCGTCAGATAACCCTATGGTCTATGACAGGTCAAAGCATATCGATATCCGATATTACTATATCATGGATATGGTGTAAAAGAGAGAAGTGAGGTTCCAGTTTCGTGACTACAAAGGATCAAGTTTTGGACATGTTTACCAAGCCGCTATTGAGGATGAAGTTGAGTACTTCAGGGAAAATATTGGCATGGTTCCTCTTCATATGGAGTGTTCTCATCCATCATGAAAAATGGTTGGCACTAAAACATGTGGAACTCATCCAACATGAAAAAGCGTTGGCACTGAGTGTTCTCATCCAGCATGAAAAAGGGTTGGCACTAAGACAGGTGGAACTCATCCAAACTGAAAAAGCGATAGCACTGAGTGTTCTCATATAGCATGAAAAAGGGTTGTCACTGAGACATGTGGAAATCATCCAACATGAAAAAGGGTTGGCACTAAGTGTTCTCATCCAGCATGAAAAAGGGTTGGCATTGAGATAGGTGTAACTCATCTAGCATGAAAAAGGGTTGGCATTGAGATAGGTGTAACTCATCTAGCATGAAAAAGGGTTGGCACTGAGTGTTCTCATCCAACACGAAAAAGGGTTAGCACTGAGACAGGTGGAACTCGTCCAACATGAAAAAGAGTTGGCACTCATTGTTCTCATCCAACATGAAAAAAGGGCTGGCACTGAGATAGGTGGATCTCATCCAGCATGAAAAATGGTTGGCACTGAGACATGTGGATCTCATCCAGCATGAAAAATGGATGGCACTGATACTGGGGGTGCATATGATCATTAACTGATGCATTGCAGGGTAGTGGATGTCCTGGGGACATGTTGTAGTTATTTGAGAACTACCCACATGCCTTGGATGCATTGGCTATGAAGTCAGAAGGGTGCACATGATGAGGTACATATACATTGTGAGGTAATTGATGTCATGGTGACATGTTTAAGATATTTGAGAGCTATCCACTTGTACTCTTCAGAGGTAATCTTGGCATAATGTAGAATGTCTCCCTCACTGATAGGGAGTGTTGATGTTTGGGAAACATCGAAAAGACATTCTACTAGATTAATAAATAATAATATGATTATTATTTAGTAAACAATA
>SNQJ01S0157405.1:0-12547 GCA_010110895.2 Picea sitchensis
TTTTTGAAGAAATTCCAAAGCATGATGCAATCTCATGGAATGATATGATATCAGGCTATGCTTTACATGGATATGGCAAAGAGGGGATGCAACTGTTTGAGAAAATGCAGCAGGCAGGTGTAATTCCATGCCAGAGAGAAATGTTATATCATGGAATGTCATGATTGCAGGATATGCCCAGCATGGAATGACTGAGGAAGCACGATTGCTATTTGATAACATCCCTAAACGAAATGTGGCTTCATGGTCTGCTATGACATTTGGATATGTGCAGAATGGCCACAGTGAGGAAGCACTGAAACTATATTCCTTAATGCAACAGAGAGGCATGAGGTCAAACCTGTCCATCTTTACCAATGTTATAAGTGCATGTGCTCAGTTAGCAGCAATGCAACAGGGTAAGCAACTTCATGTTCAAATCATCAAGTTTGGACTTGATTCAGATATTATTGCTGCAAATTCCCTCATTACCATGTATGCAAAATGTGGGAGTCTAACCAGTGGATGCCAAATTTTTGAAGAAATGCCAGAGCATGATGCAATTTCATGGAATGCTATGATATCAGGCTATGCTTTACATGGATATGGAAAAGAGGGTATGCAACTGTTTGAGAAAATGCAACACGCAGGTGTAATTCCATGCCAGGGAGAAATTTCATATCATGGAATGTCATGATTGCAGGATATGCCCAGCAAGGAATGACCGAGGAAGCACGCCTGCTATTTGATAACATCCCTGCACGAAATGTGGCTTCATGGTCTGCTATGACATCTGGATATGTGCAGAATGGCCACAATGAGGAAGCATTGAAACTATATTCCTTAATGCAAGGCATGAGGTCAAACCTCTCCATCTTTACCAATGTTATAAGTGCATGTGCTCAATTAGAAGCAATGTAACAGGGTAAGCAACTTCATGTTCAAATCATCAAGTTTGGACTTGATTCAGATATTATTGCTACAAATTCCCTCATTACCATGTATGCAAAATGTGGGAATCTAACCAGTGGATGCCAAATTTTTGAAGAAATGCCAGAGCATGATGCAATCTCATGGAATTCTATGATATCAGGCTATGCATTACATGGATATGGCAAAGAGGGGATGCAACTGTTTGAGAAAATGCAACATGAAGGTGTAATTCCAGACCAGAGAGAAATGTCATATCATGGAATGTCTTGATTGCAGGATATGCCCAGCATGCAATGACTGAGGAAAAACGCCTGCTATTATTTGATAACATCCCTGAACAAAATGTGGCTTCATATTATGCCATGACATCTGGATATGTGCAGAATGGCCACAGTGAGGAAGCACCGAAACTATATTCCTTAATGCAACAAAGAGGCATGAGGTCAAACCTGTGCATCTTTACCAATGTTATAAGTGCATGTGCTCAGTTAGCAGCAATGAAACAGGGTAAGAAACTTCATGTTCAAATCATCAAGTTTGGACTTGATTCAAATATTATTGCTCCAAATTCCCTCATTACCATGTATGCAAAATGTGGGAGTCTAACCAGTGGATGCCAAATTTTTGAAGAAATGCCAGAGCATGATGCAATCTCATGGAATGCTATGATATCAAGATATGCTTTACATGGATATGGAAAAGAGGGGATGCAACTGTTTGATAAAATGAAACAGGCAGGTGTAATACCATGCCAGAGAGAAATGGCATATCATGGAATGTCATGATTGCAGGATATGCCCAACATGGAATGACCGAGGAAGCACATCTTCTATTTGATTACATCCCTGAATGAAATGTGGCTTCATGGTATGCTATGACATCTGGATATGTGCAGAATGGCCACGGTGAGGAAGCACTGAAACTATATTCCTTAATGCAAGAGAGAGGCATGAGGTCAAACCTGTCCATCTTTACCAATGTTATAAGTGCATGTGCTCAGTTACCAGCAATGCAACGGGATAAGCAAATTCATGTTCAAATCATCAAGTTTGGACTTGATTCAGATATTATTGCTGTAAATTCCCTCATTACCATGTATGCAAAATGTGGGAGTCTAACCAGTGGATGCCAAATTTTTGAAGAAATTCCAGAGCATGATGCAATATCATGGAATGCTATGATATCAGGCTATGTTTTACATGGATATGGAAAAGAGGGGATGCAACTGTTTGAGAAAATGCAACAGGAAGTTGTAATTCCAGACCATATCACCTTTGTTACAGTTCTTTATGCCGCAAGCTTATTTAGTCATGGACTAGGTGACTACATTTTCCATCCGCTCCTGAGACACGGTTTCATAAATTGGACCCCTTAATCCAAATGTTGGATTGCTTCATATTGATAAAAACACTAGTTCCAAAAATCAATGAGCAAAGCAACTTCTGAGGTATGGCACCGGGAGTGAGGGGTGCTCTAGTTGAAATATTATCCTAGTAATCCATCGGAGTCGATGGTTCCTCAATATGAGTCTCGGTTTTCGCTTTATGCCCAATTGCAAGTCGCATCCCAAAGCATTTCGAGGACTCTTGGCCAATTCCTCCTCAAGGCATAAAAACCTAACGGAGCAACAATTTTTAGTTCCATGAGATGTTGCATGCTTGTTTAGGCATGGACTAGGTGACCACAACTTCCATCCTCTCCCGAGGCATGGTTTTCGAAATTGGACCCCTAAATTGAAATGTTGCATTGTTTTTTACTCAGCAAAGCACTAGTTATCGAAATCGATGAAAAAAAAATTACCGAGGCATGGCACCCGGGCATTAGGGGTGGTCTATTTGAAATCATATCCCTACAATCCATCGGAGTCGAAGGTTCCTCAATCCGAGTCTCGGTTTTCGATTTATTCCCAGTTCCAAGTAGCATCCCAAACCATTTCGGGGACTCTTGGCCAATTCCTCCTCAGGGCATAAAAACCTAACTGAGCAGCATTTTTGGGTTCCGTGAGATTCCGCAAGATTTTTTAGGTGTGGACTAAGTGACTACATTTTCCATCCGCTCCCGAGGCACGTTTTCATAAATTGGACCCCTTAATCCAAATGTCAGATTGCTTCAAACTGAGAAAAACACTAGTTCCCAAAATCAATGAGTAAAACAACTTCTGAAGCATGGAACCCGGGAGTGAGGGGTGCTCTAGCTGAAATCCTATCCCAATAATCCATCAGAGTTGACGGTTCCTTAATCTGAGTCTCAGTTTTCGTTTTGTGCCCAATTGCAAGTCGCATCCCAAACCATTTCCGGGACTCTTGGCCAATTCCTCCTCAGGGCATAAAAACCTAACGGAGCAACATTTTTGGGTTCGATGAGATGATGAATGCGTTTTTAGGCATGGAATAGGTGATCAAATTATCCATCTACTCTCGAGCCATGGATTCCTAAATTAGACCCCTAAATCCAAATGTTGCATTGCTTCTTACTGAGCAAAGCACTAGTTATCGAAATCGATGAAAAAAACAACTTCGGAGGGATTGGAACCGGGAGTGAGGTGTGGGATAGCTAAAATCTTATGCCGGGAATCCAACGGAGATGACGGTTCCTCAATCCGAGTCTCGGTTTTCGTTATATACTGAGTTGAAAGTTGCATCCCAAACCATTTCGGGGACTGTTGGCCAATTCGTCTTCAGGGCATAAAAACCTAATGGAGCAACATTTTTGAGTTTTGTGAGATGATGCAAGATTGTTTAGGCATGGAATAGGTGACCATATTATCTATCTGCTCATGAGGGATGGTTTCATAATTTGGACCCCTTTATCCAAATGATGCATTGCTTCAAACTAAGCAAAACATTCATTCTCGAAATCGATGAAAAACAAAACTTACGAGGGATTGGACTTGAGAGTGAGGGGTGCTCTAGCTGAAATCCTATGCCAAGAATCCAACGAAGATGACGGTTCCTCAATCTGAGTCTTGGTTTTCGTTATATACCGAGTTGCAAGTCGCATCCCAAACCATTTCAGGGACTCTTGACCAATTCCTCCTCAGGGCATAAAAACCTAATGGAGCAACATTTTTTAGTTCTGTGAGACGCTGCAAGCTTGTTTACGCATGGACTAGGTGACCACATTGTCTATCCTCCCCCAAGGCATGGTTTCATATATTAGACACCTAGATTCAAATGTTGCATTGCTTCAAACTAAGCAAAACACTAGTTCTCCAAATCAATGAAAAAAACAACTTCTGAGGCATGGCACCTAGGAGTTAAGGGTGATCTAGCTGAAATCCTGTGCCATAAATCCAATGTAGATGATGGTTCCTCAATCAGAGTTTCAGTTTTTTTTATATGCCGAGTTGCAAGTCGCATCCCAAACCATTTCGGGGACTCTTGGCCAATTCCTCCTTAGGGCATAAAAACCGAACAGAGCAACATTTCTGAGTTCCCTAAGATGCTGCAAGATTTTTTAGGCATGGAATAGGTGACCACATTATCTATCCACTCACTAGGGACGATTTCATAAATTGGACCCCTGAATCCAAAATGTTGCATTGCTTCAAACTGAGCAAAACACTAGTTTTCAAAATCAATGAGTAAAGCAACTTCTGAGGCATGGCACCCGGGAATGATGGGTGCTCTAGCTGAAATCCTATCCTAGTAATCCATCAGAATCGACGGTTCCTCAATCTGAGTCTCTGTTTTCATTTTATGCCCAGTTGCAAGTCGCATCCCAAACTATTTCGGGGACTCTTGGCCAATTCCTCCTCAGGGCATAAAAGTCTAATGGAGCATCATTTTTGAGTTCCATGAGATGATGCATGTTTTTTTAGGCATGGAATATGTGACCACATTGTACATCCTCTCCCGTGGCATGGTTTCGTAAATTGGACCTCGAAATCCAAATGTTGCATTGTTTCTTACTAAGCAAAGCACTAGTTATAGAAATCGATGAAAAAACCAACTTTTGAGGGGTTGGAACCGGGAGTGAGGGGTGCTCTAGCTAAACTCCTATGCCAGGAATCCAACAGAGATGACGGTTCCTCAATCCAAGTCTCGGTTTTCATTTTATGCCCAGTTGCAAGTCGCATCCCAAACCATTTCGGGGACTCTTGGCCAATTCCCCCTCAGGGCATAAAATACTAACAGAGCAACATTTTTTATCTCCATGAGATGATGAAAGCTTGATTATGTATGGAATAGGTGACCAAATTATCCATCTGCTCCCGAGGGATGATTTCATAAATTGGACCCCTTTATCCAAATGTTGCATTGCTTCAAATTGAGCAAAACCCTAGTTCTCAAAATCGAAGAAAATAAAAACTTATGAGGGATTGGACCCGGGAGTGAGGGGTGCTCTAGCTGAAATCCTATGCCAGGAATCCAATGGAGATGACATTTCCTCAATTCGAGTCTCGATTTTCATTATATACTGAGTTGCAAGCCACATCCCAAACAATTTCGGGGACTCTTGGCCAATCCCTCCTCGGGGCATAAAAACCTAATGGAGCAACATTTTTGAGTTTTGTGAGATGCTGCAAGATTGTTTAGGCATGGACTAGGTGACCACATTGTCCATCCACTCCCGAGGCATGGTTTCATAAATTAGACACCTAAATCCAAATGATGCATTGCTTCAAACGGATCAAAACACTAGTTCTCCAAATCGATGAAAAAAACAACTTCTGAGGCATTGCACCCTGGAGTTAGGGGTGCTCTAGATGAAATTCTATGCCAGAAATCAAGTAGGTGGGATTTGTCTAGAAATATCTCTCAGTGAAAATAGTATTCATGTTTTTACCAGATATTCCTAGGATGAGCAGGATGCTAATGATGCATTCACTACTAGATTCCAAGTACTATAGGATGAGATAGTCATAGAAGAACAAAAAGATCCATTCCTAAAATATGGCACAAAGAATAAAGCTCGGGGATATGACAAGATCCTAAAACAGATCACTAATGATATGGCACACTAAAACAGAGCACTAATGAGCAATCATCCAAAGAATTAAAAGGGTCATAAAACAATTTCTCAATAGTCTGCAACATGCAAATTTATATTCCTTACTCTCTTGTCCAAAATGATTATATCCTAGGCTTGTACGAGTACTATAAAGGAATTGTACAATTACAAGACGAATTCAACATTAACATGCAGCCTGAGTTAGCACCATGCAACATGAAATAATAGTCCTCCTAACTAATGAGACATTACCAACCAAGATCAAACAAACAAAAAGGTGCCAAAACAATCCTCCATACAAGAAAAATCACTTGGGTCAACTTCAAAATGACACCTATAGGCATACCTACAACATTACAAGTTTTCATCCTTATTGATAGTAGTTTCAAAACATTTGATAGTTTATAGGTCATACCAGTGTTCCAAGTCATTGGAATATATCAAGGTATGATATTCAAATATTTCAAACCTCCACTTATAAATTCAACACTTCATCACAACATTTAAACCAACATACCTATCCTCCCATGCATAAACTTTAGTAGACATGCAACCTTCATCCAACATGTGTATCACTCAATCTCTCAAATCCATTCACTTCATATAAAAAATCCATCCATTTCATACCTTTTCCACTATTACTAGTTATTACCATCCACTCCCATACTCAAAAAGCACTAAAAATCCAAAATGGTGCACTAAAATCACATAGCTATAAGAAGCATGCAATTTTCACTGCTATCTGAGACTATATGACATGGAATATATTAACAATTTATCAGTCAGTAAGGTAGGGAAGATTCTATTAACAAGGGTGTTGTAGACCTACAGGATATGAGATTGCTAAAAGTAGGTGATTCAAAGCTTGGCATCTTCACAACCAAGGTAAAACTAAATCTGGTGAGGTATCTCATGAATAAGGTCCTATGTCTTTTAGAGGCATAGGACTAGAACCAAGACTTCCATTATGGGAGTTTTCTACTAATGGTTACCTTCTCATAGTGGGTAAAACCAATAGACATTGAACTTTTGATGGGATCTTGAGTCTAAGTTTGTTTCAACCAAGTAGGAATCCCTAACCTAGTCAACAGAATCTATAACCAAGGTTGGCATTGGCACTATATTTGAAAGTTATTACTAGGCTAGGTGGGTCCTAGGTTGCTCCTCTACCATGGACATGCTTTGCTAAAAATCTTGCATGAGATATGGCACACCATGCCAAATAATGAACAAGATCTTATCTTCATGAACAAGATCCTAAAACATAGCACTAACGATATGGGACACTAAAACAAAGCACTAATGAGCAATCATCCAAAGCATTAGAAGTGTCATAAAATACTTTCTCAATAGTCTGCAACATGCAAATTTATATGCCCTACTCTCTTGTCCAAAATGAGTATATCCTAGGCTTGTACGAGTACTATAAAGGAATTCTACAATTACAATACAAATTCAACATTAACATGCATCCTGAGTTAGCACCATGCAACATGACATAATAGTCCTCCTAACTAATGAGACATTACCAACCAAGATCAAACAAACAAAAAGGTGCCAAAACAGTCATCCATACAAGAAAAATCACTTGGGTCAACTTCAAAATGACACCTATAGGCATACCTACAACATTACAAGTTTTGATCCTTATTGATGGTAGTTTCAAAACATTGGATAGTTTATAGGTCATCACAATTATGAAATATAGTATGAACAGCCAAATTGAATTGAGGGACAAGTGGAAATTAAAATGTCCATGGAAATGTGTTTAACTCACTCCATGCCCCTTATACTCTTGCAATTTATCAACATACTTGAGACTTTAATGGAGGGAGGAACAAGCTTGGTTATAGTGCCCTCCTAGCCTAGTAATAACTTTCAAATGAAGGTTCAAATCTGATAAAGGTTATTTCAATTCAAAGAGTTCGATTTTGAAGTGGTAGTAAAGCCAAGGAAGTAAAATGTGGGCCCAATCATCATTCCCAGATACATAATAGTTAAACCATAGGGACAGTTGATGAACTAATCGATGTTGGTCTGTGGAATTCGTATCAAACTTCTTTGCAGAGCTCATTGAATTCCCCAATTCAATTTTAACACCTAAGGATTATGATTAGTGTTGGCAAAGGAAGCTAGTGGTACATGTGACGAACTATCACTTGATAATAGGGCAGCTGTATAAATTGGTGATGGATGGGATTCTAAGGAGATTCATGAGGAATTATTTGTGGATGATGGTATTACAAAAAGCCACCATGAGAAAAATGCCACCATGTACAATACCAATTAAGTCAAGGGTATGATGGGCCATGAATCTAAAAGTTGAGGAAGGAGAAGACCCCCATTCTATAGSTACAATAATCAGTTTAMCTAGAGTAGGTACACAACCTATGGGTGCATGTTATCAAGGATGAGAATTTGAAATGATATGTGGAGGAGGTGCAACTRATGGATTATGATATCCATGACCTCRCCTTGTTCCTTGAATTTTMCCTAGAAAAATACTCAAAACTAAGGAGGGACCAGACCATGCTCTTATCATTATTCAAGCCATTGTTTARATATGGGATCACCATTATCCTGCATGTCCCATGCTTKGGGACTTMTCCATGATAATAACGTGTGTGTGGCTACTATTKTCRTGGACTCAAGTAGGTGGATTTGGCTAGAAATCCCTCTCAGTGAAAATAGTATTCATGTTGTTACCARATAGTCCTAGGATGGGCAGGATGCCAATGATGCATTCACTACTAGATTCCAAGTACTATAGGATGAGACARTCATATAAGAAAAAATATATCCATTCCTAAAATATGGCACAAAGAAGAAAGTTTGGGGATATGACAAGATCCTAAAATAGAGCACTAATGATATGGCACACTAAAACAGAGCACTAATGAGCAATCATCCAAAGCATTAGAAGGGTCATACAATACTTTCTCAATAGTCTGAAACATGCAAATTTATATTCCCTACTCTCTTTTCCAAAATGATTATATCCTAGGATTGTACGAGTACTATAAAGGAATTGTACAATTACAATACGAATTCAACATTAACATGCAGTCTGAGTTAGCACCATGCAACATGACATAATAGTCCTCCTAACTAATGAGACATTACCAACCAAGATCAAACAAAAAAAGGTGCCAAAACAGTCATCCATACAAGAAAAATCACTTGGGTCAACTTCAAAATGACACATATAGGCATACCTACAACATTACAAGTTTTGATCGTTATTGATGGTAGTTTCAAAACATTGGATAGTTTATAGGTCATAAAAATAGGAGTCAAAGATGAAGTAATATCTCTTTAACTTTAATACCTGTTACAAAACCGGGAGAGGTTTTTGTAAATAAGGTTTTTTTGAAGAAAAACCTCTCTAAGATTTTTGAAATTCAATCCCATATTCTCGAAATATGTGCCACAAAATAATGACTAAAACAAGAAATTAAATATTCTTGAAAAATAGGCCTCAAATGTCATTGTGTATATCCCAAATTATAACACCTATGTATAAACTGAAGGAGGCTTTTGTTTTTTGGTATGTGATTGACAAAAACCTCTTTCTCTTTTGTTAAATTCATCTCCATTTGATCAGAAATGGATTTTGAAGTAAAATTGTCCCTGTGTGTAGCAAATGACCTCAAAACCCTAGGTTGTAAGATGGCATACAAGCCTAGAGAATTTGAATTGCTTTTGTGTGTGGTATTAAGAGTCATACAACTTTCTTTAGATAATTAATGCAAGGTTATATTTTATGTACAACATTGTATTAGTTTGTAATTTTTCAATTAACAAAGATAGATTTTCTACGACATCTTTGTGTAATGATATTTTGTGATAAATGCATTATTGTTTACATTTCTTAAGCATGTAATCCAACTAGTGCTAGTATGCCTATTAAAACAAGATAAAATATATTTATTTAAGCTTGGAACAAACTATCTAACCCTCTATAGTGAAATGATGTACAATAATCCTTAATGTCAAACAAAAGAACTCATGCAACGATTGAAGTGGGTGTTTTGTGTAGTACAACAGATAACCTCATGAATGATAGCAATGGAAATTGAAACTTGGTTAGGGGAATAGGGGACTGTTGATTTTTATGCTTCCATACACCTTACAACCCCAATAAAGGGGATTTTTTATTACTAAAGGTTCCCTGGACCTTACCTAGGGTTGTATCAATAAATATCAAGACATGATTAGAAAGGCACCTAGAGCAATGTTAGTCCTTTGCCAATGTGGAAAATTTGTGCAATCCACACTAGTTTTGAAAAAACCAAATTATCCCACAATGAGTTCTTAGAAGTCTAAAATATGGATAATTTCCTTGAATGTTAGTTACCACATTCACATACCATGAAGTGATTCCTCAAGTTGTTGTGTCCTTTCCTTGGGGAGCCAAATTATTTAACAATAAGTGTTTTCTTAATAAGAATAAAAGGAAATAAATTTGGGCTCTAAAATGATACAAGGAAATTATGAACATTAGAAGACCATTGGAGTAACTCCATGAAAGAACTAAAGGTTAGTGATATGATTGTTCTCCCCATAAATGACAAGTTCAACCATTCATTCTAATTTACAAGTTAGTGATATGATTGTTCTCCCCATTCATTCATTCATTAGAATGACAAGTTCAACTTGTCATTCTAATGACAAGTTAATTTTCCATGTAGAACTTTAAGTCGACTCAAGTTCATTTGTTTTAGTCAAACACTTGTAAAGAGTTACAAAGAATACATAAGGTAGACATCATAGATCAAAGAAAGAAAGTGCATGTCTAAGATTTATCTTCAACTTTTTCAAGATGATTCTTTGATATGTTGACTTCTTTGAGGCTCTCTTGTGTGGAAATTTCACTATATAACAATTAATGCAAATTCAGAAATCTCACCTCAACTTAACAGAAAAAGAAATTGCTCTACTACCAAGTTCAATAGTACATGTGTTTATCATTCCAAAATACAAGGGAAACACAAACTGTCAAGTAATAAACCATTATCAGTTAATAACTACCAAGTAATAAAGCATTATCAATGGACTATATACAAACATATTCAAGGCATTGCACATTAATATTTATTGTAGAAGCTTGTGCAAATTTAGCATTATTGTAAAAGCTTTCAAATTTCGTGGTCTAAAGCAATCAAGCTTGGATCCCTTTCTCCAGTGAACTGAAACAAAGCCAGTTCAATCAATATGCCAAACAGGAGAAAAAACCAACCCACTTATTATATTCAAACAAAAGATAATCACAATTGATATGGATGGGCAGATACAACTTCAATAATTTGGAAATTCAATATATGTGACAAATATAAATAGGTTGAAGATGGATAGTCCATATTGATCCAGGGGATCAAATTTTGCTCAAAAATTCAAAGTGCTCGGAATTGCTTCAAATCGAACGAGAGCGTAGGCCTCGTTGTTACGAACCTAACGCAACTTGTTTGGGTTCAAACGTACGTCGGGAGCGAGAGATATTGTGTTCTGCTCAAAATGACAAACAGGCAAAAAAAAGGATGTTGATTGTACAGTCCGTACGAACGCTGACGTGGCAGGCCATACGACACGTGGCAGGCATCTATTTGGATAGTTGGCATGTGACATGGCTTGTTTGCAGTGAACAGGATGGCGACAAATGGACCAATCAATGGCCGCCATGTGTCACATGTATATTGGTTTAAAATATTTGCATTTGGCAGGAGTCGACCCCGTGACCTCTGGGTAGGGTAAAGCCTTGGGAAGGGTCGCCCAACCGACGTGCCCGCATGTGTTACTTAACATATGTATTCATTTTAATATATTTGAGTTTGCAAATATGTGAATTGGGGCGCGAACTAGGCCAGGGCTAAGCCCTAACCCACGGTTATATATATGTATTGCAGATGACCAATGTTATGGGCGGTTAAACCCACCGTAATATATCTATGTGTTGTAACTGTTTTGGTATGTGCGCGGTTTGAAATATAACATGTGACCATTGTGTATGCGTGTGGTTTAATCCTATGGTTTTGTATATGTTTTGAACCTTAGCCTTGTTTTGTATTGCATGCGGTCATGTGGTGGCCATGTGCCCACGGGCCTTGGTAGTTAAAGGCCGGTGCATAACCATTCAAAAGTTTGTACTGGTTGTGCAGTTGCGCCCGGTGCTAAGTTTTAATGCTTAAATATGCGTGTGGGCTAGGTTGAGCCAACAGGGGTGCAAATTGTAGATGCAGAGACAACAAGTTTGAGGGAGGACTTCCAGGAAGCCTCTCTTCTTCATTTTTTGGCCAAACGAAGTGTCAAAAAAGCCCAGCTAGGGGTTTTTGGACGTTCTAGAGCCATTGGAGCCATCTATTTGGTATTTTGAGCATTGTAAATCACATTTTTGAGCACTTTGAGCAAATAATACAAATGATCCATTGGAAGTTGGACCAGGAGATGTAGCCCAAGAGAGGGGTGAACTCCTTTATCATTTGCCGTGTTATGTGTTTTCTGTTCACTGTATATTGCTGCTATTATATGCATCTTTGATGAGTAATTTTCATAAAAGTTGTGTTGCAAATTGATCCGTTTGCATTTTAACACATAAAATTTAACTTGCAAATATTTTCAAGATTACAAGTCTTCTTCATTTTTAGATCAAGTTGGTATCAGAGCATAGGTTTTTGAAGACTTGATT